>JAANSM010000626.1:0-25556 GCA_036850725.1 Orchesella villosa | reverse complement strand
TGACTAGGACGTTTTACAAAAGAGCAATGCAACATGATGCTAATTGGTGTGTGGTTATACCTGTTGCTGGGTTGTTTACTTCCTGAAGGCTGGATTTCTTCGAGAAAACTTGCTTACTAGAATGAAACTTGCATATACTGAAGAATTATTGTGGAGTGCAAGGTAATAATGAATCCTGCCAAAAACTATCATTTCAAAACATTCCTCTCTCTCTCTCTCGCTCCTCTTCCTTTCTTTTATCTTTTTCCTTTATCAATCTATGTACAGAAGAGGCAAACGCCAATTTAGCACTCAGTAAAAACATTCAATTTCATTTCACTTTCAGTTCGGCTAACAAAAATTGACTTCCAGCAAGATAAAATACAAAAGTTGAAGTTAAAAAAGTAAGCATAATAACAATGAACTCCACATAGATGCAATAATGAAGTTAAACGCTTTGTTTATACAAGAATAAAGCGTGTTTTTCTTTTCTGAATGCTAAAATGGATCTTAAAAACTGCTTATACACAAAGTCAACTAAATGTTTTTTCGTATTCCAAATTATTTTGTACGCAAGTCAGATGGAAAATCTGGATGTCAGTTGTATACGAACGACATCCGAACAAATGTTTAAAACGTATATTTTAAAAGGTGCTATACTGTGATTCCCATCCAACTCCCCAATTCTATTTTACTCAATCAATTAATATTCAAAACAGTAATTCACAACACAACAAATTGAAACCTGCCTTCACGACTACAGGGCAAGGTTTGTGCTGTTTAAAAAGTAATTCCCTTATATTTAACCCCAAAATGGGAGTCATTCTTCAAGTATGCTAATTATAATGATAGACAATGGCGGCTACCAGTACATTAATCATCCTATTACAAACATTTTTTGGCAAATAATGTTTTAATGTTGAATTTCTCTAGTTCGAAAAGACATTACAATCCTATCAACAATACCATATACAAAGTTTTGTATTGACACCTATTTCCTTGTTACCCAGTTTCTGCAACAGCGTATTTTGCAACATCAAACAAGATTCATTGATAACATAGGTACACTTTATGTAGTTGCAGCTAGCTTGTTTCTTTATTGAGTTCATAAGAAGCATTTGTGATTCGGTTCGTTTTGATTTGAAGTCCATTAAAATCCAAAAGACTCAAAGATTGCTGTAAATTATCATTTACATATTATTATGCATGTAATCAGTTTGTTCTTTGCATTGTAATTTTTGATTGACAAGTCTATATAGTCAATATTATAGTGAAAATGAAGAATGCATTTTTAATATAAAAAAAATTTCGACAAGGAAAAAGAAATATATTATGCAGCTAAACAGTTTACAATTACATGATTTGTTAGCATTGATAGGGAAGTGTGTTTGATCGCTTTACAAGGAAATTGCAATGGCTTTCAAAGCATGTGAATACTTTGAATTTTAAGACATATTCAATAATCTACATCCAACTGCCGTCTACCTTGGTTGAAACTGCAGTAGCTGACCTAATAGTCAAACATAAAATTCACACGACGTTTTATGCTGAACTTACATAAAGTGCGATAGTATCGATAGATTTGTAAAGTTTGGTCATAGCATTGAGAGCAGATAAAAGTGAAGACATTGTAGGAACAGGAATATGATTCTTTACAAAGAAATGTGCATTTAAACTACTTTTATAGGATCTGCATCAGCCACCCACTGCCTTATATTGCACCATATTCCCCATTTAAATCACCAGATTATACCACTTCTTTACAAAGCAGTATATATGCCTCAAGTAAACACAAAAAAAGTGTTAATTTAGCTGCCAACTTGCTGCAATAACTGGGAAGAGTAATGGTGGCAACAGGGTATTCGGTTTGTAGCAAAGAAGGATACACCACCGAGGAGCTGAAGCGACTGAATATGAGTCAAGTTTTTTCCCTTTTTTCCCTCTGATTCATGAGACCGCCCGCAAACGTGTTCTGGTGACTTACACGTAAGATCCCGACTTCCTGCTGTGATAAAAGTGGTAAAAGTCTCATTGGATCCTGGTGAATCGTCTTTTGGCACTTTATGGGCAACGTTGCAAGTGTTGCATTGTACCATTTATATACCACACCAGAGTCTCAAACGTCCTCGAAAAGAAATATATGAGCTGCTGAAGAAGTGCAACTTGCTCGCTACATTACATTACATTGCATTATCACATCACATCACACGCTCCTCTCTTCTCTTTCCTTTTCTTCTCAGAGTTGCATAAAAATTGTGTGCATGATGTTATATGTTATGCATAAGAGTAAGAATGGGCACAAAGACTGCATAAAAAATCAGGATATTACTTATTATTATTATCTCTCTCATAATGATGACGAGGATTACTATAAAGCAGAAGCTACTAACAACGGGACGATGTATATATGGGCAAAGCACAAAAGCATATTTTTACTCCAACTCAGAAAATGGGTTTGAAAGACTTTTTTTTTCAACTTGTGTCGTAATTTGTGTAAAAATCCTCGTATTTATGCAGATTAGGATGGAATAAATAGTACTCCTTTTTACCCTCACACGATATAGACACAGCAACACAGCACTTGCGATTATCCCATTCTTATTATACCCTCCTCATCACATGAATATGCTGATTTAATTCTAGCGTTTATAATAACAAAAAAAATATTATTTGTTTGCATGTGGCATGCTCATATGCAAGCAGAGAAATATATGAGCATTGCACTACTGACAACTGAGCTCACATAACGAACGGCAAACAAAGGTAATGCATTTATTATTAAAAAGGGAAACAAATAACTGCATAAGTATACAAATACAACATACAACGCTCATGAAATAGTAGCGGAGCTTCAGCTTTTTACTGCAATTTGTAATATCGAATCAGCAAGACAGACAGACGCTGAGAATCCTCGTCCTCATCACCATCAGGTATTATTGCATGTTGCATCCTGTTGCCTGAATTAATGTGAAAAATGCATGGCATAAACACATTTTTACTTTTTAGCAGAGTTATAGAGCTGCATGAGCTACAAAAGACGACGCAATGCTGATGATGATTCACTACTTGAATATAATATTTTTGTGCTAACAAGTATTTACCAATGAAGTTCTAATGCGTGCACAAACCCAATGCATAATTTTTTATTAAAAACTTGCAATTTTACTCAAAGGACCAACACTTGAGAGAAATATAAAGGGTGTACCTGCATATCATCATCATCATCATGCTGCGTCGCATCGCAAATCATAGTATGAGTACCACTCTATTCAATCATCATTTTTTGGAGATGAGCAGTGTACCTGTCAAATGACATATATAAGTACATATTTATTACACTCCACATGGTACTAACAATATTGCAGGGTTGTGATAATGTGTACTTATTCCCTGTCAACTTCACCTTTTTTTTCTTTTATCCAAATGTTTGTAAGTGCGACACACAAACAAACAAAACGTCATGTATATACACACGAGCTATTTCCACAATCCGCATAAATCTCATCTTGTCACAGAAATGTCATCAAAAATATATAGAGACACATTCATTCAGCCTCGAAAAATCTTTTTTGGGCTTCTACTTTTGGTTATTTGGGTAGTATTAATATAGCAAAAAAGCAGATGTTATGTAACCTACTTTTTCAATAATCATATAATTTATAATTGCTAGACATACCGGTAGATAAGATGTGAATATGGTTACGTAAAATAATAAACATGCTCACACAACACACACCAATTCAGATTGGGATGAAAAGGGAATGCAAAAAAATGAAGGTGAATGTGCACATTATTGCGGAGGTAGGGTCATTAATGGAATGCGTATAGGTATTAGTCAAATCCTACATAGAAAAAGACACAGTTGACGAGAGGATGGTTGATGCTGAGCTGATGTGTTTGTGTTTGCTTATGCGTTAATGTCATCATCATGATCATCAACATCCCTGCAGTTACAAGCCAAATATATACCTTAAACTATAAATATGAACTAGGCATAATCTTGGACTTACGATCAAGCGAAGAAAACTTTCCATTTATAACATACTTAACGAAAGATATGCACAGTGCTCAAGAGATGATGATCATGAATGAGCCATCATATAGCACATGACGGTTGTGTAATTGTGTTGATTAGTTTTACGTGTTATGAGGATTCACTGGTGACTGACAAGTCATGACGCAACCTTGAAATAGCCATAAACATTGCTGACATCTAATTTTCTGTAGTGCCGGTCAAGTCTCAGCTCTCTTATCCACTCACCACCATATCCCACTTTATAGTGACCAAATAAAAAGGAAAATTTTGGAATCGTGCGTGGTAAAAAGTGTATTTTTCAGATGGTCTAGATAGAATACAGAGAGGCAGAGGGGTTACTCAAGTAACCCCATTTGTGCGGAAGTGTTTTAGCAAAGCTACTAGGACGTATTAAAACATCGTTAAGGTGTAATAGGAACTAAAGGGTTTTTATCAAATAGAATCAAATCAATATTAAAAAATATTTACCATAAATTAAGTTTTCTTACATCCATTCGCATATATTCTTAGTTAACTATAAGAATGTGAATGAAACTAATAAATAATATTCTACTTCCCCACCATAAGTAACTAACAACAAAGTTGGTACTTGCAGTTCTATTTTTACTACTAAGCTGTCTTCTATTTCCTTCCCGTCTGTAAGTTGTAAGCTTGCAGGTATGAATGTAATGAATGAATGAGCACACAAATGGTTACTTCCACATGAACAGCTTAATCGCTTAACGGCTCGATGACTGGCTAATCAATCCTAATCACTCATTGATCATATAATACCATCAAAATCAAATGCAATAAATCCTCCGTAAATACACACACATCACTTTTGATATTTATATGTGTACCTACGCATTGCAAAATTCAATCCCTAATTCATTAGAGCTATGCTATATGATATAGTATATGACTCATTTCCTTGCTGGAGTCTCACTCTTGAGAGTCTTGCTATATAGTAGCTATGTATATAGCTAAATATACAGCTGCCAATCAAATCCGATATCAATCATAACTCATTGCGAATTTCCTAATGATTAGCATAATATTCACCTGATCGAACAGCAGGATTCTTTGTATTACAAGTTGTAACTACATTGAATTGACTATTGTTGCCGTTGCTTTATAAAAATCCGCTAATCGTAAGTTACGTTACAATAAGATACCCGTTTCTTCGCCTTTGTTAACACGATCTTTATACCCTGCTGAAAGAATTTATGTACCTACCAAAGTTTATATCTGGCAATAATATTTGTTGGCGAATGACAAATAGAAAAAAATAACGGAACTTGTTCCATTGCAAAAATATTATTGAAAAATGTACCCTCATCATATTCTTTTTGTCTTGGACGGTTAGTGACTCCAAAAAACCTAAGCAGATCCAATCCAAACATATTTTTCATTGTATTATTTTTCCTCCTCATTCTTGACCCTTCTTTAAAGAGGAAAGTGTTTGTCTGGAATATTTTATTAGTCCTTGTTTGTCTTCGGGTACGTTTCTACGTACGTTCGGGGCGTGTAGATCATTTTAGTCACGTTCCTTCCTCCCTACCTAGCACAACTGAGAACAAAACGGACTGACTGTCAAAAGAAAGTTATGTAACGGGTTGTTATTTTCAATTTTTATCTTCTATTTTTACCCTCTTCTTCTTCGTCTTCTCACTCACCACTCATGCAGCGGTGCTCTGTCGACTGCCAGTCAAAATAAATATATGATCATCATTAATGATAGTAATTTGCAATAAGAATATAAAAAGAACTTCATCTTTTGCACAAATAAACAGCAGTCAATGTGCCAATTCTAAATGGAATAGACAAACATATTTCCCTTGCAATAATTTAAACGGGACATGATTCACTTCACTAAATTTGTGTCTTGTCTGACCGTGTAGTTCATTCAACTTGGAAGATTCCTTTGTGAAGTTGCGTAACTCCATGTTTTCCAAAGACAATAAGGCTCGAAGCCAACTAAAAGTGTATTTTATGTTTGTAGAAAAGCCTTTAAAACTACCTAATCATCACAATTATAATTATATTTTTGCCAATAATATTTTAATGAGTGACCACACACACACACTCGCGAGGTAATAAGCGATACCTCTTTTATAACCACTATATATGACAGCATTCCAAATCCCATTCATTCACAAAGTTTATGGGTGATCAAATACCATTTTTTCGAACCCTCTCTGATTAAGAGTTCTCAAGACGCTTGAAAGAGCAGTGCAGAAGTCAGCATGTGCCTTCCTGCATTATATGGCCATATATACTCATGACTCAAGAGCGTATAAGTATCAACACTTCCTGTAATTAACACAGACATCAACCATGGTTTACACTACTCATATTCTATGTTATGGGACAATGGAACAATCGCATGATTTCCCAGATTACAAATCTTGATGTATCTTGATTCGCTGCATATTATTAACACATCTTGAACATATTACTCATTAAATTTATGCCATGCCACTTGTTACTGTCGGGGATCTACACATAAATTTATATAGTATGCTGCTGCTTCGCTTCCTCTTTAATAGTTTACGAGAAAAATAATCTGACAGAATGAGTGTGAAATGTGTACGCACATGCAAGGAAGAATATATCTATGTGTGTATATACTTTATTGTATACTTCACAAATCAACTGTCAGACCGTGTAAACGATTCAATGAAAGTTTATGATATGATGAGAATGATGATGATGATGATATTATATCCGCTTTACCTTACATTTCCCTCTCATTCAAAGATATTGAAGATGTTCACATAGTAAAGCAAAGCAGTCTGGTGCAGCGGGTGCAACAATGATTAATAAACAAACAGAACGAAGCGAAATTGCATTAAATGCTCACAACCATAATATATACTAGACTCATCCTCATCATCATTGAGATCTTCAAAATTTTGAGTGAAATGAATGCGATTTTCCTCTCAAAATTGTTGAACATGAGCGTAAACAAGGAGGTAAAAATTACGGTCTAAAAATTTCTCTTCAAAACATACATACATACGTTCACATCAAGCCGTGCCATTGTATGTTTGTCTAAATACATTCATTTTTATATTCAGGGGAAGAAGTACAATAGGATACTCAAAATTTTTGGCCTGGTTTTGCCAAATTCTAGCTAGAATAAAGAAGAGATATAAAATATATATAGGATATAGTTTGACTAACAACAACAATAATGAAAACGAATGTTTGCTTCATCGCCACAATTATTACTGTACGCCTAATAATACCACATAAAATTCGTCTAGGTTGTTGTATCTTGTGATTGTGAAGCTGTGGGAGAGATTGTACAAAAAGAACTTTATCTTCTTCATCCCACAACTTTTCTACTTGGACATTAAGATTACATTCATTACCATTAGCATTTGCAATGCGTTCATAAATGAAGATGATCTATTTAGCGAGTAAATGAACAACACGTGAAATAAAAAGCAATTTGGTACAGTAATAAAGAAGGAGAAGGACTGAGACAAGAGGAAAATACCGTGTTTTATTCCATATTCCCTAGCTCTACTGCAGTACGCACTTACTCGTAAAAGTCATTACATGCCAATCCCCAAAAGACTTTTGAATTGTCTCAACATTCAATTACAACACTTTCGGAAGAACTTATATCCTGCTATATACGGACATTCTATGCTGAAGAATTAGATTTTATGCCCCTAATTACTTATCATACGTTCTTACTTTCCTTGCCGTTCCTTAGCTCTAGCCTCCATACAACAATTGTATTAGTACCTATCTACCTACAACCTACGTACATACTTACACATGACTGAATTTTTTATTTACTTCCACAGCAATCACTTGTCTTTCATGTGCTCAAACACTTTTTCTATCATTCCATATCTCTTTAAATCAAACAACAGGTACAAAAAGACAATAGAATCCTTGAAATAACAATAATAAAATCATGACATTTGAAAAAAATCATAATAAAAAAAAGAAGACTTCTTCAAGTTGGAGAAAATCAGTAGTTGGTCCGTCTCTCTTGAGAGTTAGAGCCATATCTTGATGAGACAGAAAATGTAGTTAAAAATAGCTTCTTCGTTTATAAAATGTAAAAATGTGATCAGAATTGAAATAAATGAATGAAAGTAAGAAAAATTAAATTGTCCATCTAAATACTTTCTTTTTCATTAGCACCATAACACATTACATTATGAATGATAAAGAACTGTCCAAATGGAATCTACAATATCTTAATTTAAAACATATTCGCACAAATTCATAGGAAGCGTATTAATATAACATATCCGCCAATGCATGTCAATGCCATGTTCATATCATGTTTTCAATATTTCCTCGAAATTCAACCCATGAGTAATGTTTGCAGTATACGTTTGTACCAAAATTCAATGAGAAACATAGTCAGGAGGAGAACGCAGAGACAGAAGCGACACAGACAGTAGACTCTGAATAAAACTAGAAATGAGAAACAACAGAGAGTCCAAGATTGCATGGAGTTGATAAGTGAGCGATTAAAGAACGATTCATCATTCTTTTTATATCAACCACTTCCATCAAATCACTTGCCTCTCTCCCTCTCCCTGTCTCTTCCTTGATCTACAACACCAACCAATTTTTTGCTCCGTTTCCTATCCTCAAACCTTCTTCTTATGGTTCTTATCCCTCTTCCCCAGTGCGAATGTGAGTGTGGAGAAGACATTTATTATGACTATTAATTTTACTTGAGCTATTATTGCCAGCAAGTGAAATGATCATGATGATGATGATATTATTACTACAATTATATGATCTCTGCTGTCTGTTCTTAAGAAAACATTTTATTTTTCCTTCTTTGGTGGCTTCACCATTTTGCTTTTCACTCTCAACCATTCCATACCACCTCCTCCTCATCATCATGACTTTAACCCATCCTGGTCCATGATGATGATGAAGACAAGCCGGAAAAATTTTACTTTTGGATCATGGCAATGTGATGCAATAGCCTAGCTGGTTTTGAATGAGTACTTCTTGATAGTGTGGTTATATAGTGGCAATAATAATAATAACAATAATTGTATGATGGGGATCCCATACCGAAGTGTTGTCCGATTCCATTTGCATATTCATTGTTATTGTTATCCATTACCACATTATGCGGGTGACCAAATGAAAAAGGAAGAAGATGAAGATGGGTTTGATGTGATGCTCTCTTATAGGATGTAAGTATGGCTGTTACAATGCATGCAATTCAAAAGAGAATAGGAGCAACTTGTTTTTTTTCATTCTTTCTTCCTTCCTTTCTTGACGAAAAGAATGACGTAGCATTTGTTCCATTTAGTCGTGCCAGGCATCAACTTTCAAAACGTTTTTCATTATCCTTTTGGATAGGTGTTGGTACTGTGGTGGCTGACTGGAGTGATGTATAGTAGCTGGTAGCAATGAATGCAATAATAACGTTTTTTTGCCATAAGATTGCACTTACTTGGCATCTGGACAACTCTTAAGGCTACCACTCACTCACAATTCAGCCTGGTGGCATCATGATGAAATGAAGCCTTAAGTAATAATGGAAGCAAAAGCATATTAAAAAGAATGACTCACACATCCTTTTTAATAGGAAGGAGCGTGCATATTATATATAAAGCTCAGCTCACAATTTTGAATGTGCTAATGTTAATGCAAAGCTAAAAGCACTGCGGTTTTTCCACTGAAAAAAAATTAAATGAGAAGGAAATTGCATCTCTATGCTCTTACCTTTAGGAGCTTATCCTTTGAAAACCAAACATCTTCCTCTTCAACCGGTGCTACCACCGGAGCTTCTGGGAGATTGAGGTCGTCCCGAGATCGAGATAGAATACGACGGCGGGAGACCATGGTGGACGTTCGGTGATGGTCGTCTGATTGGTGTGGCTTTTCAGTATTTCTGAAAGGACAAGAAAGAAGTAGAAACATTAGTACAAAATGTATAGATAATACCCAATAGAAATAAAACCTTAATTATGGACCTACAAAATATAAAATATAATGGCATCTGCAAAAGTACAGGTATATAAAAACCCTTCATCCTACACGCTTGTCAAAACCGGCAATTGGAAAGGGAAATGAAATGATAAATTCATGGACAACTCTTTCTTCTTCCCATTCAAAACGTATTCAGCAATGCATATTATGATGATGTGCGCGATATGGAAAATGATTGATTCATTGAAGCGATAAATTATATTGGTTGGTTTGGATGAGTAGCTTGAGCTGCAGATTTTGAGAAGCGAGACGATTCTATCTTCAGATTTGAACCATGAATCAAGGAAGGCTGCGGATGCTGCTCTTTTTAAAACCAATAATATTTACCATTCGCCACACCACATCCAATTCAACTGATCTTCTTTGAAAATATATGATGTAATAAAAGTTTGGTAATACTATATATCCTTCATAATATTATCGATTTTGTCTAACCTCAACCAACACCAAATGTTGTGTACACTGATTGAAGATGCCACAAAGGCTTTTTAAAATGATATATTTTTCGAAGAAAGGCTTTATACCATCAATATCATGAAGGTGATCGGCATGAAACCAGCGTTTTAAGATCAAAGCTATCCTTGGACCTGTTGCACCTTATCGAGTAGATTACCCACAAATCATCCTCCCACTTACAAACAAAACCATATTGCCATCAAACCATCATCATTATCATCGTCATCATCCCCCATCCATATGCAATATTATATGTGTATATTCTTGTGTTCATCTTATTTTTTCGATAACTTTGCATTGATAAATCATGCGGAGAAATGCATTGTGCATTGATTAGAGTTTGACGGTTGGACAGCAAATGTCAAAATCTTTTTAGGCCACATTCTCAAAGGATGATATTAGTTATGCTCGCTCATTACCGTACCGTAATACAAATCAGATAATAAATACGTGGCCTAGCCGTGTAGCTGTCCATTGTTCACTTTCCATCATTAAACGTTGTAGAGTTGTAGGTTGCACATAAAAATGCAAACTTGCATCATCTCATCAACATCATATAACTGATAAGTGGAGCAAATGCATCCTGCGCTCAGAAAAAAAACAACGGAACATCAAATCAAAGTTCAAAAAAATGTCTCGAACTCGAACATCAACCACAGCGAAAATCTATCAATCTCCTATAGACATCCTTTCGTGGTCATCGGATCGAATGGTTTTGCTGACTCACTTGATGACTCTTATCAGTTGCACATATAAAACATGTGGAGTGTCAAACAAGGAGGAAAATGGATATAGTAACTTCATATTCTAATAGCTTTGCAATGTCATAAGTAATAAGTATAGCTATTCAAACTTGTAAATTATGAAGTACTTTTTACGATAACCAACAACACGATCTTGCTATGAAATGTCTGGTGCATAGAGAGCGAAAGAGCTTCTTTTGCCAAGGTCCTTCCATCTTTAAATTCGGTCAAGCAGGCAAATAAGAAGGAATGCTGTCGGTCGGTAATAAAAAACTAATAATAATAATATGCAACGTTAACTGTCACATAATCACATCGTCACTTTTACCAAACTAGAAACTGCACCACTAAACAATCAATGTGATGTGTGATGCAAACGCATAAATTCTATTCTATTAGCATGAAATTCTTCTACTGCTGCCGCTATTCAAGCAAGAAAACCGACCGACCGTGATCCTAGCCCAGTTTTATTCACTCACTAATGAGCATCAACTAAACTCTAACGTCCACTCCACTCCACACCACCGTTTGACCATTAAAGCATAGAATTATCATCATCTATATAACGATTCAGAAAAGTAAAAACGGCATGAGACGGCAAGGATGAATGCGTATGAAAATGACAATATTCATGCATGACTTGCCTTAGTTTTCGCCTGTTATCATTCTAACAAGGCACCAAATACCAAACAACCAACTATATTATAATCATCATGACATTGCGTTCCATTGCTCAATTGAATAAATCCAAGAAAAATGAGATTTTATGATGTGATACAATAATTATATAGAGTCATATAGAGTGCGCAATCCAACCCTAGCACACACACACAGCCTAAATTCCTTTTTTATTGCGACCACCTTGTACACAATTATGGCTCACCAGAGATTAAAGTAAGAATGCCAAAATGAATTGCGAAACTAAGATGTTTCGAATCCTATGTGAGGTTTAAACTATAGCAAAAACCAGCTTCACGAATATCAACATCAGCAACAACGAGAGTTCTAAGAAAATGAGACAATTTTGCACAACAACACAACTTCACTTTTCATTACTTTCATCTTGAAATCCAAGTAAAGGTTATTGTCTCATCGCGCAGCACATCTTATCTCATATCTCGTCTCATCATCAGCAACAACTTGAGAAATTTATCAGGGAGGGTTTGATTAATGGGATTCCAATCAGTACCTATCCAACAACGGTCGTTATCTTTATATATAATCTTGACCATTAAATATATTTACAAGGACTATGCTAACGCAATGTTCAATATAATTTGCTAAACGACAAATCACGACAATTAGTCAAATGAATCAACACTAATTAAAAATCAATTTAGACAGGTAGGTAAGCACACCTGTTTGTATCGATACTGTGCCACTACATTCTTGATTGTACAATACAAACATAAACTGCTTTGTGCATACACCAAATTGCTCACAGCTTGCAAAGGTAATGCAGCAAAACACCGTTAAAAACAGTAACTGGGACAGCGTTGAGCATAAATTTAACATATAAAAGGCAAAAAAACCTACTGTTGATAGCCCCACATTACTTTTATAACAGTAAAACACACTCCTCTCCACTTTATTTCTGTGTCTTGGTCAGCCTCTCTTGTCTGTTTATAGCTTTTCTTGTGATCATTGCAGATTATTGCATTATATTTATATATATTTACAACTTGCTTGTAATGCAGCTTCACCCAACCTTTTCAAATGGAGAAATAGAGAAAATATGAGTAAGACAAGCTCATATATGCTTATGTCTGTTCTTATAGCTGTTGTGGCCACAGCCACGCACTCAGTTTCAGCAGAGCTAGCCATTTCGCATTCTTTTTCAACATCATGATCATCAACATTTCATTACCATCCACACACACATAAACATCATCATGTCCGTTTAGTACAAAAACGAAACACTTGTGTGCATGTTTAAGATTTGTTGCAACACAAAAAGGTGTAGAGTAAGAAGCACGTTATATTACTTTGCTGACAATGAACGCGATGCAACACATGCAACAATAAGAAATGTATATATTTTAGTTTTTTTTCTTCATCAGATCAAAAGTACCACTACAATCCCAGCCAAGAAAGAGAACTAAAAATATAAAAATGTTATTTTAGCTGGGTTGCAGTTGGGGTTGTAATAAAAAAAATGTGTTTAAATGCTTCAGAGTTCTATTCTTTTGTCAGGGAAATTAGATCAAGAGTTGTGATGTGATGTGAGTTAGTTGGTTTTGGACTTGGATAGGAGATATAGGTTTGGTGGTGATGGTAGGATTGCATATTAAAATGCATTCACTACGCACTTGCCACAGCTCCACCACCACCAACCATCAACCATCGTCATGTAAGGTGAAGGCGTGGAATGGCACTTGATGTTTTGTGATTGTAAAAAAAGAACTTGGAGTTTGGAGTGTGTTTTCATCATCACCGTGATAATGCAGTTGATGATTTGATATGATGAATGAGGAGGGGAGGAGAGGGTAGGGATATTTCTACTGCCAAAAACTCATGCTAAACTAACTAACTGTTTGCTTCTGTTTTGGCTCTTTAAGAAACAAATTATTGTCTTACTGGTCATAAAACTTGAACTTTTAGCGAGTTAATTGGCCTGCGCATTTTGTAGTTAAAATTTTTACCGTTCTTAAATTATGTATTTAGTTCCAAAAATAACCTACGAAATAAGTCACCACGAGAGAAACCTAAGTGAATTGATGAATCAAGTAATCGAGCCGCCGCTATTAAATGGAGACGACTTACGATTATTAGTAGCAATAGCAATAAGAATTTACCAAGCTGTTATTAGTTTTATGATGGTAAAGATTCTGCCCTCAAACGATTCTCACTTTCAATTTTAGTGCTAAAATTACTCCCTTTCTTTCTCTTAGATTCGCGATAAAAACTCAAATTATACAGCCACGACTATCTATTTTCGGACTGAAAAAAAGTATTTTACAATTATTATAGTTTTATAATTTCACGAAATGGGAGTTCCCTTCCCAATCAGTTCTTCTCGTAGTCCACCTTTAACCACAATCATATAAAACAAGCGTACGTTCTTTTATTACAACCGAGAATGAATTGAATAGAAACATTAAGTACCAAATCTATCGCTATATAAGATAAGAAATGCATAAAGTAATTGCATACGCACATTATGAGAAATTAAATGAAAGTGAATACTGCAGTTTTCCTGCCGTTAAATTACATACTTTTTTTTCTTTTCAAACAGAACCTGTAGCCAAGAAGCTAAAAAGCCAATGCAGCGTGCACCCATCAAATATATATAAATGTATATGTACTTATATATATTCTTTATAGGATCTTTTGAATAGATAAGTTTGTGACTCAATAATACAAAGCTCCTATCCGCTTCGTTTGAATGAATGTGAAACAAACTAAAAGGCAAGAAGAAGGGAGTCAAGAGGTAAAAATCAAAAGTAATATATGTTTCTCATGAAAATAACAAACCTGTTCATATATACATGCGGCATCACATCACATCGCACGTTGTATATTGATTCATTCATTGTTTCTTTCTGATTATGTTTTGTATTATGCTATATTATACGCACATCCCTTTTCTTTTGGTTCTTTTACCTCAGCGCATTGCGTTGCGAGCCTTCACGCTGCGTATAGGTACTTCACAAATATATGAGCATATAAATCTTTCATTTACAAATTAATAGCAATAATGGCATGAAGGGAGTATAATTACTTACAAAGTAATATCCATTTTCTGCATCACTTGATCTGACTTTATGTTATTTATAACAGTTTACTTTATCATTATTATATTACCATCATCATCAGTATGCATAAGAAAATCTTTAACAAAATGGAATTACAAGATAAAATACATAAGCCCTTTTTTACAATTACATTCTACGCACTTCCAAAAAAAAGACTTTGGTTTGAGTTGGAAAAGAAACATGTTAAAAATTGAAGTTTTGAGTTTGATCCTTTCAAGATATGATACAAAGAACAAAACTACAAGCTCACAAGTCGATTTTAGTGACAAGATCAGAGACAAGGTTGAGTTTGTTCAGGGGCTCACATTTTTTATTGTCTCTTCGTATTAACTTTTTTTAGGGATATTAGTATCAAACTTCAATTTTTGTTTGTTTGCCATCGATATCTGTCGCTAGCATAATAAAAAGCGAAGGCAAAAAGATTCTCCTCCTTCACTGCTCTACTCAAAGGCTCAACATTACACGATTTTTATGGCATGTATCACCTTTACACACAAAGTTGAAACTTGTACTTATCACTAGTTGAATGCCAGTTAGTAATGCACACACAATAAAGTTAACATCTCTAACAAAAAAATCATACTCGTTTTTCATTGACTACTTGAAATTTTTACATACATTTTTTTAATATAAAAGAAATATAAAGTAACATTTTTTTTCTTCAAAAATTGTGTTTTCTAAATGGCTCTCTAACAAAAAAATCATACTCGTTTTTCATTGACTACTTGAAATTTTTACATACATTTTTTTAATATAAAAGAAATATAAAGTAACATTTTTTTTCTTCAAAAATATGTTTTCTAAATGGCATTGTGTACAATAAAAAATCAGTTTAAGGATGGTGGGTATCCCTATTTTATTGCTTTATAATATGTATTCTATATAAAAAAAATTCAAATGAAATGGAAAGGGCTGCTTGCTTGCTCCTCAATTTCATTTAATATGGTGCAGTCCATATCCCCTTGTTACACATGTGGTCAAAAAGCCACATAACTACAATATATATACAAAGTAGAAAAGTTTTTTTTTCGAATTGAATTCATAACGCTTAATAAATATATGGAGTGCAATATGTGTGACTACCAAACTAATGCATCATCACATACACTTAAGGTAACAAGGTAAACCCTTCAAAGTTTTATAGCAAAATAAATGGTAGTGGTCGTTGGTAGCCTTGTCTTGACTTGTCTTATCATAATTCAACAACAACGCTCGTTCGATGATCTCTTAGCCACGATCACACGATATGTAAAAGTATATACTTATGTGAGCTTTTTTGCTTATCATGTACACATGCCAGATGCTATTATAGAGGATATTATATCGCATGTTCTATAACTGACATAGACAGGTAGCTGAGCTCCTATAAAAGATAATATGGAATGCCCATAATAGTAAAAATCTAATATAACAGTATCATATCAAAAATCATATATACATATACGTATGTGGGGAAGTTATATATACACAAATATGTATGTATACTTCTAAAAAGCCAAGCCAATCTAATTCCTTCAACGCTAATTACAAACACAATGTGTTTTCTTGACTTATCAGGGGCATTTCATGATATTGATTTCTTATTATCTCGATCGCCTCCACTCCACCATTCTATACCACTCCAATTCTTTTGTTACATCGTCATAAATAATATGTTGGTTATGTACTAATGGACACAAAGTAGGTACTTTAGTGTACTTGACTAGCTTTGAATGAAAGTGTACTTTTATACATGAGAGCCTAAATATATTTTTTTACAATTTACAATACACATATAATATATATCTATCTCTCGTTACAGTTACAAGTTACAACTATTACGTTGACCATTAATGTTATTATTAAATTGTGTGTTTGAGTTTGAGTGAATATAATTGTGAACATTATTTCTTATACGCACCAGCAAACCGCACCTTTCTTTCAATCATCAGCATTCATTATTGCATATTATCTATATACATAAATGTATGCATTTAAAATAGTACAATGTTGTACCAACTGATCTGATACTAAATTCTTATTCTTTGCTGAAAGTCAAGTCACACGAGGAGACGCAGAAGGAGACTTGATGTAGAGTAAAAATCTATTATTTACTCTAAGCTTTATGTCTATATACACACTAAATGGCTACTTAAGTGTCGCTCCTCATGCTTCACTCTATAATTGACAAGTTTAGTTTTATAGTTGGGGCTCAAGAGAGTTAGCCTTGAAATGTGGCCATTCGTCCAACCAAGCTCAAGCTTTTCATAAGCGTTCTTGAATGACGTTTTGCTTGTCAATGAGATGAGAGAACATGTTTTCTTGTCAGTGTAGCAGCCATGTTTAACCTTACTTCAAATTGAGATAACATAACACATAGAACATAATAATAATTTTTTGATACTGGTTAAAAGTGCCATGTGTTATATAAAAATCTATTAAGAATGTTTGAGCTGAGAATGGATGTGAGCGGTAATGAAATATTTTCATTGGGTCGTGGTTGTGCAATAATCCACACAGACAGTCGAAAAGTATTTTGAATGATATTGTTAATGAGGAGAGTTTAGGCTACAAAGTGCGTACAAAGAAACATTTAATGTCATTTTACTGATATAATATATATAGCAATGCAAATAGGAATTCAAAATGCACGCGAATTCAAACCTATGTCAAATGTGTTACAGTGAATTTACCTAGAACTTCGCCTATATATTATAAACTTTAGATAGTTTTCAGCACCAGCTAATCAAAAATAATTTCTTTTGGTAGGTATATCCACATAAATATTTAAGTAGGCATTCACAAATGAAAAAAATCATTATGCATGCATTATGATCATTGACATACACGTTTTAACAAAAAGAATACACAATTATAAAACATTTTTCTTCTTCTACACAAACAACACTCTCACAAGAAAAAAATATGGTTTGAGCATGCACAATAAGTGCAGTAGTGGGTGATATTTGATAAGACTTTGAAGAATCCATGACTTTTTCACTTTCCTACGTCATTCTCCTTTATGCACATATATGCATTATTGTTGCCATTAAGCTCATACTCTGTGGGTGAACTTTGGTAATCAGATTGCTTTATAAAAATTTGATGTATTGCAACAGAGAGAGAGATGAGAAGGATCTTTACATTTCACATTGTATATGTATTTAATTTTTTGATGTAATTACTCAAGAGAAGTCAAGTCAAGGTACGTAAACTTGATTCTGTTGACGATAAACCATATTATATAGGCAACTTTTATATTTATGCATTCATTTATAGGCACAAGACAAGTAATGCGTATGCGTACGTGTATTATGCATAAAATCTTGTACAAAATGTAAACAACTAACTGTGTCATTGAGAGAGAATTTGATAAGTTATGAGCAAATCGCATCTCTCAAATAACATCACAGCAAGAGCAGCACTCGCTCATTCAGTCAACAGTACAATTTTTAAAAAACAATAATTTGTTTTACGCTCTGTAAACCAGAACTGCTTAACGCAACGGTCAGTCACATAATCATTATATTTTATGACGTTCTTTTAAGCATTGTTATGCTGATGTTGATTGTGCATCTCACTCATTATGTTTATAGATCTGCATATACAAAATGTATAAGCATATTGCCATATATGTATAAGACGCTATTGTATCCCTTGTTTAAGAGCAATTGCTACAGGTAAAATTTAAGGGATATATTAACTACGTTTTTTCATCATCATCATCCTCCTCCACTCTTCGCTGTCATAAAAAGTAAAACCGCTAATTGTTGTCACAATTATTTTTATAGTTAAGCGTACATACACATGCGCAAAAATCATATTATACACTCATATTACACCTTGTTTGTCTTTCACTCAAAGTTGAAAAACTGCTCTCTTCCGTAGAAAGTTGCGTAGATTTTTTAATTGCACACATATTCAACATTGCATTGCATTTCATTGCATTACACTGCTGTAATAACAGGATGGTCAATGAAACCTCAGCGGCTGTGTGTATTTACTCACATATTACATGGCTTTTGTGCTGCGTAAGCGCGCTGATCTACTCCATTTCCGTTATCTCCGTCACATCAACATGTAATCTTCGCTGTATGAAGACGGAACAAGAGTAATTGTTCTAGCACGGCTCTAGTATACCTACACGCCACAATAATCCCCATTGTTTTAAAGGAAACACTTTCTTTAAAGCTGGTTACTTTTTACACGTTTAACGTTGGTTGCTTTGCGTGTGTACGTAGTTTATAAAGGCATGTGTCATTGACTAGTCTTTTTCAAAGTTCCTCTGCAATTCTATGCTAGGATGACATTACTGACCCTCACGTGCAAAGTCAATTGTTTTAGGTCATTTTGGTGACAGACTAAACTGCGTGTAAGTGGATTGAACCTATTTCTTTTGTGCGAAAATAAATGTCATACGTGAATTCACGAATGGAGAAATCTGCAAAAAAGTATTACAAACACATATACATCCGCACGCATGCTTAGAGGGCTAAAGAAAGAGCTAAAAGTTCAGGCAATTTCACCTGTAACACCATTCACCTGACCAGCGTAACGCTATGGATTTTAAATGGGCACTGGTGCGCAGAGGTACGCTAGTTCTTCGCACGTTACACGATTAAACAATTGGAAAGAATTGATTTGAACCAGTATGGTAACCAAGAAATGCGGAATTATAAAAAGCGCACTCATCTGTACATATATGACTAACGTATTAGCGCTACTCTAGCTGTGTGCCTATGTGCCTATCCTACAAAAACCAATCATTAGAATTTAATAAGTGGACGAGAGACAAAAGGGGCGCTGAGAGGTAATTACCTTTCAAAAATTCACAGAGAGGGACTTGACTCTGCTCCTCTGATGTGATGTGATGTGAGAGATTATAAATGGGATGCCGATGTAAGATGCCAAACCGAATTGCATAGATTATGTTGAGATGTCATGCATGCTTGCCTGTGATTGCTTACAAGACACACACACGCATCCCATATATATATATATATTTTATGTGTGTAGTTGTGAAGTGAGCAATGAGCAGGTTGAAGAAGTCAAAAGGGAACAGGACTCCATATTATCTCATAGCCCTTAGCGGTTTTTAAGTAAGCGGTGCGGTGGCTCTCTTCTTGTGAGAAGAGGCAGCAAGTGATTCACATATTATTATGCATTTTGATATTACTCAGCTCAGGTAGCATCATAAAATATATATTGAATCTATATAGCTATAATGAATGCCTTACATTGTTGTGACGGTGCACTTCATGAAATTAGGACGGTAGAGCACCAGCACATCAGCCAATCTGTCGTTTTTCGTTTAATCGAGTGGATATGGAGATAGATGAAGAAGGAAAAAATAATGCAAATTTTTATGATTTTTTATCATTCATCCCATCAAATTTCAAGTCGTGCTGGTTAAGAAAAAAAAAGTGAACGTGAACATAAGAAATGGATAACATAACGATATAGAAAAAAAAGAAAATGCCGCTCGAATCTTGTTTTATATTGTTATCGTTCTGACGCTGAGCAAACGTAAACAAGCATCATCCTTCGCTATCATCTCTCGCAGAGTGGAGCGAATGCCAAGAAAAATTTACAAACAGTACGGTTTTCAATAAACATCCGTTATTTGACAGATCACGGCAACTGGGATGCAAATGCGCACGACATAAAATTGAGATGACTCGCTCAGTCTCATAGTCTCACTCTCATATATATTGCACAATGAAAACGATAGGGAAAATTGAAAAATCTGGCCAGATTGCATCATAACGCACCGCAACGCAACCCTAATCTCAATCATCTCTACTGCAGCAAAATATATATTCCAGGAATATCCCCTGCAGTTGAAACCTCTTACTGCACGGCTCTGCAAGTGGTATAAAACATCAACTGCGCTGGGTATCTTGTCAGGTACTCATAAACGCAACTACCCACACAACAAAGACTTCACTAACGTAGTTGACCTTGCCTCCTACTACGTATTTAGGCACATTTTTTATTACACAATAGATGCACTTATGCATTTCTCGTGATTCTCCTACCCAAATACAAATTTTTCAATCCTTTCGAAATGAGTTCTGTCTCTCTCTCTTCGAGTATGGTTTTCGCCTAGAGGGATGCCAAGTTTGTATTCTGCATTAAGTTTTAAGGAACATAAAGTACCTGGCTCACTTCTCATCTCTTATTGAACACGATTTTTTTAACCATTTTCTAAAAATGACATAAGAAAAAATTACAAGCTTGTTTAATTACATTTTAGTACTCGGATTTAAGATGCCCAAAATTACACGTATTGCTTCATAAAGAATGGGCTCTATTTTTGCGTTTGTTGACGACTATGTATGTCTCAATGAATGAAGATAGATGGACATTGCGGTGAGAGGAGAGTGCATGGGATCGATAAAAATGATGAAGAGGGATGATGACTCAAAATTATGATGTTATAATGACCTAGCCTTTGCGTCTATTCTGATTACCCGTGGAATAGTTGGATAAGGGCTTCTGAGAAATTCATTTTCGAATGTTAGATTGGACATTGAATTGAGCTCCGTAAAACTCACTTCAAATCATACACACGTACAATATTATTATGGGATCAATTTAAAGCTATAGACAGACGTACCCTTCAACCCCATTCACAATTTTGGCTAGTTTGGGAACATGATAATACCCAAGTGATGATGATCAATTGGTCAGCATCACCAACTAACTGCAGTTCGTTCCATTACGCAATAATAGGCTTTGCAATAAGTTCGGTGCAACAATAACCATAAAGCCAAAGCCAACCTCTTATTCATTTCATGACGAATATAATACTTATATCGTAATGTATGCTCATGCTCAAACCATTGAAATATATGTATGAGCCATCAAATATCATTAACTCAAGTCTTCATTCACCCTAAAGAGACTTAAAACTCATTTTTACTTTACACTCACATATTATCTTTAATATTTCAATGTGAGCAGTGAAGCCGCTGGCAAATCTAATTCCAACTTGTTTGCACCATGTCATTGCTGCTAATGCAGTGTAGCTGAATAATGTACGTGTGTGTGTGTAAATGCACAAGCATACACACAATATTTTTCTAATTCTATTGCCAGTCAGAGTCAGGATAAAAAGCATTCACTACTCAAACTTCAAAAACTACCACACGTCCGTGCCTCTTTTACACTTTGAAGGAAGTTTTTCTTCGATACTTCAATTCAAACTAATATACCCATAATAAATAAGAACCATAATAATACAAAGTTAAGAGTGTGTGTATCTATGTGCAGTCTAAAGAGCATTCACTCCAATCATACAACCGTAAAAAGTAAATATGATTGTTCGTGTGAATGAAATTACTCAAAAGACTACAAGAATGTATGTGCATTTGGCAGTTTCTCAACAGAAATGAAAGTGAATGGGATTTTCAAATAATTTTTGGTTCGTTTGGTGATCTTCCAATTAACGTGAATGATTATAGAGGTTAGTGGATTTGTAAGGCACGTAAAAATTGTATGGGATATTACAAAGCAAAAAATTCAGACGGAGACTCCGCATTGTTAAATGTTTCTTGGTTATAGTTAGAATTGATTGAATGCATTTTAAGAATCCTGGAAATAAAATTCTTTCAAGCAGAAACCAATAATTTCAAATCATGCCATTTAATTTTGAAATATGCTCCTCAATTTTTCTTAGTTAAGCTAAGTTACAACCCCTACAAATTAATGGGAATATGGGATGATGCTCAGGTGTGAGAAGGAAACGGTTAGTTTCAACTTTAACAAAGCTAATTTGGGATTATGGGTTTTGAAAAGTGCTACGAGGCTGTTTCTACAATATGCCGTAAATCTGGTGAAATGATTAATGGATGAACATTATAGGTTGAATTACAGAGAAAAATGTAATAAAAGGTATCCATTTCGTTTCATTGCACTTCCTACTTAAATTTTCTTAACAAGTAAAAAAATGTAAGAAAAGGCTTATCATTAAGATACGAAATATGGAATCAGCCACTGCACATTCAACATTTCCCCACTTACTTTTTAATCCTTGACCATGGTCACTATTCGAACCTTTTTTTCTATCCAAATCCAACCAACCCTCATCTAAAATACAATGTATCATCATTTTTGATACGATCCTTTCCTTTCCACATCCCATTTTTCACACACCAACTTTGCTACTATCAACAAAAAGAAGCTAAGAAAATTCTCATCTTTCACAAGATCAAAGTATCAAAACACAGTTTTTTCTTGTTGCTTTTCCATCCTTTCAAGAAGAAGATGGATATCTCACATAAGTAATGTGAGAAGTGAGATCTTTCCTCAATTTAAAATTTACCGATTTTTCTTTCCCTGCAAGCCTACAAGCTAAAGCTAAACTATCATTTATTAATGATAAGCTAAATGATACGTTGTGTATTACAACTTACAACCCTCATTGCATCTTTCAAAATCAAAATTTGTAGGATGTCCAACCCCAACCTAAATTCACTTTCAAAGTTACAAACACACCTGGTCTTTTAAATACCTTTAACATTTTACAACATAACTATAACTCTCATTCGTTCCGTATTTTTACAACGATCCAGATCCCTAACAATGTTGCTTGCACTGACTGACTATGACCCAAAATCAGCAGCCGCTTTCACTTTCACAACATGAAATCGTTCACATGCAATGCAACAAAAATGTCACAAAAGAATTCTTTCTTCGGACACAGATGTTATCATCCTACACACAAAACAACGTAACATATAAAACGCTTAGCATCAACACAACCCACGCCGTTTGTCAAGTGAGAGACTCATTGACAAGTGACATTTCACGAGAACAAATTATACTACATGCCGCAACATTTTTAGTCAAAACGATAAATACATTAGGTAGTAGTAACACAGAAGCTTTAGAAAATCAACATGACCAGTAAGTTCCTCGATACTTATAGCTGTTTAAATTAGAATAGATAATAAAGGGAAATACATTGCGAGTTAGTATATATAACACTTAACACACTGGTCCTGTATACAGTTCATTCCCCTTCAATACATCCATCCTGATTTGAAGTTATCATAAAGAGCAAATCAAAAATCAAAGCCTGTGTTAAGATGACGGAAGCTATTGATGTATTCAGGTCTTTGTTTAAATCTTTATTAGTAAATACCACTCATTACTTTACGGTATACTTACGGTGATTGAATATGTAACACGAATGAAATCTCATTTCAACGGTTCATTTGTTAAAATCAAATAGGAAGGAGATGGATGTAGATCGAGGAGTAAGATTACTTAACATTAAAATTGCATTTCTACCTGGCATGCAAAACAAGGCAACCTATGTTTTACTAAGTATGTGCTCTTGCTTATCTGCCTTGTCCCTACTTCTTTAGCACTTAGTTGGGATCAGCCTTATGAAAATTTCTGACGGTTCATTTCATTTCATGAGAGGAGCTATCAACAGAGTCATAATAGTCATATTTCTGCAACCAATTAAGTCATCGAAACATCCATTTTACTGTGTGTATTGTTTCTCAACGGTCATAAAAAACTGAATGGTCATAGTCATAATATAATATTCATATACAGCCAGACAAAATCAGTAGCAGTGGCAGTAAAGCTACCAATTGTGGGATAATCTTATCACAAAAATGATTGAAAGTTTTTGGCAATGTGTTCTATTGCAATAGAGTGTATATTTTCTTTAATTAAGCCTGCAAAAAGATCTTCAACTTTGATAAGAAACCTCTTTTTTTGGAGTGTGAAGTCATTGCAGACTACTCTACTGTCATTAAAATTCTTTGCTCATAAAAGGTATCAAAATTTTCTGTGATATCGTGCATCGCATCAGCATCTGCAAAAGTTTTGGTTAAAGTTGCGACGATGTAGTACACCATGATAAGTTATAATTCAATAGGATTTGTCGTGCAATTGGAGGAAAGACGAAAGATAGGTTTGATGTTTAGCTGTTTACTGATATGATAGAAGATGACATTTAAAATGCACTTTAGAAAGTGTGACATTTTTGACAAATTTTTTAAAATTCAATTTCGCAACCCAAATGAATGAATACTGGAATGGAAATCGTTTGCGTGAGATCATGATATGCTTTTGAAGATTACATTATATTCCACTACAGTAATGACCGCACTCGAATGAAACTCATTTGCCATCTTTATATTCACAATTCACTCATTATAATGATGAAAGTGTTGGGAGGGGAAAAGCTCAACAATGTTCTGCCAGCCAGTTTTGAGGATGAGGATGCTGCCGATGAAGATCTATATAGCACTAGCCATGCATTAAAAAAGTACACAAAAGTTAACTTTGGGAAACGAAAAAACCCCTTGTGTGGCTATCATAATGCTTTTTAGGCACACGTACATCATTTCGTATCATCTCTAAGGATGACAATACGAAAGGATATTTTTATGAACATTTAGTTCGAAATGTATGCATGAGTCATTACATTACGGTTCGCAAAATATACTTATCACATCGCTAAAAATGTGGAGATAAAAAAGATTATATAAATGCACATATTATATTTGTGTCAATTCTTTTTACTAAAGACTATCAAAGACAGTCGAATTTGAATTCCATTAATAATAGAAGCAGCACCAGCCCAAAACGTTGTGATAAGTCTATTACACC
>JAANSM010000625.1:0-25564 GCA_036850725.1 Orchesella villosa | reverse complement strand
AAGTGACTGTCCATATTGTGTGCGCAATCTCTGCCTCCTCAGATTCTGCGATGATTATTTGTGCTATATTGGCTAAAACCTGCGTAATTTTTATGAATACAACCAACCGTAAACGAATAAGGTTTTACTTTTCAAGATTTTCTCTAGAAAAAGCGAAGGTAGCTAACCTGAAGCGGAATGACAATCATGAAAACCATCTTTTCTTTACATTTTAACGTGTGCTTCACAAAAGTATATCCAGTTCCGATGACGAGAATTGTGATATAAAATAAAATCCCTTTTAATCTAATCCCAGAAATTGTTGAAGCAAAGAAATATTTACGAAACGAAAATATCATTTCAATAAAACCAGAAATAAAATCAAGACTACTCAACTCACAATTGGGTAATGTAATACAGTATCGCCCATCCTTCCAAGCGAAATCCCAGAACTTGAATATAATGGTAATTAATGGAATGCAAAACTAGCGACAAACTCTTTAAAAACACCACCGCTCCCATTAAATAATGGATATTAAAGAGAGCAACTCCAGTTTTACGTCTTGCAAAAATACAACAATTAATGCAACCTTTTCTGAGTTTCAAACGTAAAAATTGCAATCAAATTAAAAATATTATCTTCTTACGAGCTTCTCTTCAGGATAAACATCCAGAAGCAACCTGCCATAAAGAAAATAACTGACATCATTAAATTTAATGTAGGAAGGGGCATTTTGCCCGCTGACAAGTAATTCTTCTCCAGATTCTCTTCCACAAGGCTAACCTGGAAATTCAATTAAAAATTTGATTGCAATTTATGAAATGGCCATAAGTGTTTATATATTGGCTATTTTATATGCAAATCCTTACATTTAAGGTGGCTCTGCTATCGTGATCGTCCACACAGTTGTGGAAGAAGTTGACATTATAATTCCCTTCGCCATCTTTGCCCGCTATGTATACGACGAACTATACAACGAATACAAACGATATTCAATATTGTACGCAAAATTAATGAATTCTTCACATTTTACTACTTTACCATTATTACTGCTTACAGAAAATGAATATGAGACCACTCCACTTGGAAGTTTCGTTGGAATTAAATCAAGTGTGCCTCTTATACATGATACTGGATCGTGATTGTCTAATTTAGGATACTTATCATCGCCTAAGTCCCTCAGGGACCGGATTGGGGGTCCCTGATTCAAAAATGGGGTAGTTGGTGGTTTCTTAAAGACACGAACGTTAAGGGTTAACGATGGACTGCAAGCAACTTCCACTCTAAAAATTGCCAATTCAATTTCAGTATGGTTTGAAGCCACGATATATCATTCATCATATATCGTGTCATAATAGATAAGTAGTTATGAATAAAAATATCTTAATATACTATCATGAAATCAATTTTACAATTTCTTGTCGAAATCAAGTTCAAATAGGATACCAGACCAGCTTTCGTCTTGCGTGGTTAAAGGCCTTAATGCACATATTGATTCAATATCGTTTGTGCCTACATTGGCAGTTTTCTCAAGGGTAAATCCTACCTAAATTCAATATTTATATAGCATCAACACCATACCCATATACCCAACAGCCTTCACATTGAGATACCTACCAATTTTATCAACTGAAATCTGTAAATAGTACATAAACGATGAGCCATCAATACTATTCAATTAATTCAATATTACTCGTTTTGGATTTCCATTCCCCGCGGTTAGAGTAGGTGTAAGATAAAGTGTATGAACATTAACTTCCATAAATCCCTCTTCGAAAAACCCAAACGAAGTTAATTGTATCAATCTCCGAAGATCATCCTGTAAAGTAAATAACAGTTCTGGATTAAGCTCTTGAATTGAATTAGCATATATAATAAACTATTTATATAATTTGGACCGTAATCAAAATCAACCTCCAAGTGTAAAGTATGTTTCCTCGCCCAAGCAAAATTTAGCAGAACTGCAACAATTGCAAATTTTGCAAACAAAGAACTTTTCCAGTGCGCTGACATTGTCACCAATTATGTACTCCCCCCCCCCCCAGAAGCAAGATTCAACAAATGGCTTACGCGCTATTGGATTGGACTTTATTGTCTACATTTTCCTCCTAATTTATGTGGCAAGGTGCCCCGAAGGTTTGCATACGTTATACTGGTCTGGTGCCTCCTACTATCTCCAGTGTATTTTGCTTACTGCGTACCAGTGACGGTAATCAAGATTTACAATCTAGCTATTCGACTGTATGTGACAAGCTACCTTGGAGCCTACTTATAGTTTTCTATTCGCGGCGTGCTTATCAGTTCAAGGTTCAAAAATACTTAATACTTCTACCAGTTTTATGCACGCACTGTCAGTTTGCTATGTGGTATCAGTGGTATGGCATATGTGGTTGGTTGGTAGTAGGTTACTACTGCATAGTATAGAATATAGTAGTTCAGATGAGGATGTGGTGGACACACTAAAATAATTTTACGACTAATTTAGCAAAATTAATCAAAGTTCATATTTTAAAACTACATATAAATGTGAGGCAAGACAGATGTGTCCTACCACTGGTAGAACCCCAGACATTATATTTTGTTGGGTCCAGAGAATTGATCATTGATATATAAACAAAATTTCTCTGCTGATGTCCTTGCCTTCTTGGCAGAGTGCATTCATAATGTACAAGAGAACATGACTGCACAAAAACCGCAGGTTTTTCGAGAGGTTAGGTCGTTTGGTCTTTGGCTGAAACTTCTTTCTTTTCCTAATGTCTACAACCACCTGCGTGCACTACAGCCGATTGAAGCCAAGTAATTCCCAAGGTAATCATCCCTCCTCGCTTCGAATATAATGCACATGATGTTCAAAGAAGCAAAGCTACACCTCTATGGAACGTTTATATCTGCGATTTTTCCCCGTTCGGGTTTGTATTATATGCGGTATGTGGTTCTGTAATAGATGAATACTTTAGTTTGTATCAACACTAATTATGTACAACTTCGATTGGAAAGTTCTCATGTGGTGGGTCTCTGATACTCCACCTCCTCCTCCTCCGCCAGTTGAGCAGCATTCAATTTTGTATGAAACTTTTGTAAAAGATCCAGAAACCGTACAAAAATGCATGATATGCATACTTGCCACCGAGCTATGTTTATCATTATGCCTTTATTACCGACAGGTTAGAACCTAGAAATCAGCTCTCATTCCCATCCACTCAAAATTTTAATTACGATACTTTAACGAATTAATCAAACAAACTCTCTTTTCATTTCGTAAGGTAGTACTCTCACGTCACCTCATTGCTCGTAGTTCCACCTATCCTCCACCGCCTCTCCAACGGTACATACACCGCTGAGCATTTAGCAGCTACTCGTCAATACGCCGAAGACATGGTTATTCATAATGCTTGGAAAAAACTCTACATAATCACGTTGTGGCTGGTTAGGTTTAACGGAAATGCAACATTTTTTTACTGTAAAAAATTATATACCGTGATAGATTCTGAAGAGTTTATGATAACTGACTATATCCTATCCATTCAAGTTAGCTATTCACTTCAAGTGGATAAACCTAGCATGGAACGTTACAATAGACTTGGTCATGTGGTCAGAATTGTTGGACCCAGTAATCGAACGAAATGTGTGGTTCGCAATAATTTGCTATACAGCTTATATAGTGATTCACTTTCCGGTTGTCATCCATTTGGTTGAGGTTGAGATAAAGTATGACTTTTACCACTATGAAGAGACCAGCTATTTAGTTCATCATTTGGTACATGGTATTAAGAGAATGATACCAGTGGGACTTTTGGCTGGGTTTGCTACTTGGTTATTAATGGTATGAAAAAATATAATGCGTTGAATTCAAGGCTAATATTTTTCTGTAAAGTTGTAAAATCTTGGTAAATTAATGTTTTGAATGTAGCGTTAAATGAACCTATATGTAAGTCTTTATGACAGGTGCTGGAAAACAGGACACATTTTGAACAAATGGTTGTTCTCGCTTCCATTTCCTTGCTGTTCTTCTTCGTGTATCCAACGGTTGAAATGTGGGCACTCTTGAGGAATGATAATAATGTCTATGACGTGGAAGTGGAAAGTCCTGAATTGAAAAGAGTCGTTAATCGTTTGTGTGACCGAGTTGGTTTCCCCACAGAAGATGTATGCTTCCTGCATAGTAGATCGAGAAACATGCATTCTTCAGCCTTTTTCTATGGATTTTTAGGCTTCCAAAAAGTTGTCATTTTTGCACGGCTAATCGAGGGTCATTCCCATTCCGTAATTTCAATTCCTGCATTTCCAATATGTTTGAAATTGTTGAACAGAACTTCAGTTTGTGTACAAAAGGTTCACCCTTGCTTTTCCCATTATTAGCATCCAGGAAAGGGTTTACCCAATAGACAAATCGAGGCTGTTGTGGCACATGAATTTGGTCATTGGCGAAATCGTCACTCTGAGAAAGGATTGCTTTTCTGGCACTTCATGCAAATTTCAACTGTTCTATTAACTCTTTGGCTGCGTTCCAAAGAAATTATTTATCAAGCATTTGGATTCCCAGTTGATCAACCAAATGCTATAATTAAAAATTCAGGAAATATGTACCTTCCTGGAATGCTGATAGCATATTACTTAATTTTGAGGATGTATCATCACGTAAGTGCCAGTCACTCAGAAGAGAACAAGCTCCTTTTATAATGTATCCAATTAAAACTCTAATGGAGACTTCAATTATTTTAATTTTCTAGTTTTTTCAAACAATGCATCAATTGCAACAGAGAGAATTTGAGATACACGCAGACCAATATGCAATCCAACTTGGCTATGGAACAATATTGGAGCAAGCCTTAATTAAGATTGTCAAGGATCATGAGGGATTTCCGTCAGCAGACTTGCTATACTCATTATTCCATCACAATCATCCATGTCTTCTAGAGAGACTGCAAAGACTTCAGGAACATCAACATAATCGCCGAAATTCTCAGATCCATCAAAATCAAGATCAGAACAACAATAGAGGTATTCATTAAGCTCAAATGTTGAAAAAATCTCGAAGCAAATAAAACGAATAATGTAATCGCCTTCTACGTCATAAACCTTCATACTAAGTACTTGCGATTAGAATGGTACTTATAAAACTACATTTTCCATACACCAACGTCTTCCAAAGTTACGATTTTACGATGACATCGTTAATCCAAATACAAAAAATGCATTTATTCTATAATCTTTTTGTATAAAACTATGCATTACATCAAAACAAAAGAAAATCATACCTCACGCGTCGTTTCTACATACATACACAATTACAAGTACCTAGAGACATCCTTAAATTATACCACAACGCTTAGTCAGATATTACAATCTAACCTACCTAAACGGAATGCATATCATCTTCATATCATAATCATAATGTGTAGATACTCTACCCCTGTCATCGCATCATATCTCAAGAAGAAGAAGACTGTGACGAGGCAATTGGCAATGGCTATTACATTTGGACAATTTTTGTGTTAAAGGAATCTCTCCCTTTCAATAAATTAGCTGTTTATCTTGTACACTGTAATAGTAATATGCCATCATAATGTAGATGCAGAAATAAGCAGGTGTATAATGTCGTGGTGAAGTGAATAACGAACTCCCAAAGTTAATTCATCATTTGGCATTGGTGTCTGCGATATACATATTTCCAGGGCCGTTTACACATTTAATGGTTACTGTAAAATGTTCATGCTTGATCGGAAATGAGAATGAGGATGACCATAAACTTGACACGCACTGCATATTTTCTTCGTCTTGTCTGATCTGATGTTGCTTTTAATTTGCATTCGCTTTTGACATAAGTGTTGCTTTAAGGAAGCTACGAACTAACTGGCCTACTACTACAAACTGTTAGGAAGTCAATGAGATGATGAGGATGTCTCAAGAAGGGGTGGGCTATCGAGAGATATGTACATGTAATGAATTTAGTGCGTCACGAAACACAATTTGTATAACTACATACATTGTCAACTTACTTTAAAACACATATCAGATTATCTAAGAAGTAGGTAGTGCGTCGGCAAATGTCTTTTGTCGTGTTTTCTGTATTGAAAAAAAACTAATAAAAAATAAAAAATATAGTATAAAATGGTGAGTGACATGGTCCTTGAGGATCATTAACCAAGAAGAGTTTTACTTGTTAACAAAGTTTTGTAGAAGAATTCTATCCTCGTTCATCATGCAATCGGTAAGGGTTTTAAATAAGCCATCTCTCAATGAAGATTGAGCATCATATATAATGCTATGTTCATGTGTGATGTACAGTTTTTAATCTCGCCTTCGTTTTTTCGTTAAGATTGTCTTCGCCGTCCTCTGCAGCGTGGCTGTAGCTAACGCTGGATTGACCACCGTTGTTCAAACTGCTCCAGTTTTGCACTCCGTTGCCACTCCCGTTGTTCACCATGCTCCAGTTTTATCACTCCGTCGCTACCCCCGTTGTCCACCATGCCCCAATTGTGCACTCCGTCGCTACTCCAATTGTCCACCACGCTCCAGTTGTGCACTCCGTTGCTGTCCACCATGCCCCTCTCTACAAAACCGCTGTGATTCCAACTGCCTACGCTACTTCTTACAAGTACAGAGCTGCTCCAGCTAAAATCGCTGTTGCTTCTCATCCAGTTGTTGTTGCTGCTCCACAACCCTTGTACAAAACTATTGTGCCAACATCCTATGCTTCATCTTACTCATACAGAGCTCCTCCAGCAAAGATTGCCGTTACTCCAGTTGTACACAAGACCATCGTTACTTCTCCAGTTGTTCACACCATCGCTGCTCCCGTCGTTCACCACGCTCCAGTTCTTCATAAAACTGTTGTCGCTGCTCCATCTTTCCATGCCGTCCACCCTGTTGTTCATCACGCTCCAACAGTTCTTGTACATTAAGTTCCTTGCCTAATTTATTTGTGTAGTTTCTTGTCTTTGTATACGTGACAATGCAAAATTCTATCATTTCAGTATTGTGAAAATATGTTATGAATAAATTATTGCTAAAATTTAAAAGGATTTTCTATAAATTATTATGAAAAAGGACAAAATTGACAAACTTTGCATGGACAAAAGATGAAAGCAAGATAATTCACTTCAAACAATGCAAAGAACAGGGAAGGGAATAGGGAGACGAACGTCTGCTGACTGTGCTGACTGCATTTTAAAAAATTGTTGTATTTTTGTTCCTAATATGAAACAACGCATTTAAATCTTTGAAAACTTTTGCAATGCAATTCATTGTAGTAGCAAAATTAGAACTCTTTTACTTTAACATTGTTGTACGTTTAGAAACCTTGCAATACCTACTTTATAAAGGATTTTCTATAAATTATTATGAAAAAGGACAAAATTGACAAACTTTGCATGGACAAAAGATGAAAGCAAGATAATTCACTTCAAACAATGCAAAGAATAGGGAAGGGAATGGGAAGACGAACGCCTGCTGACCTGCATTTTAAAAAATTGTTATATTTTTGTTCCTAATGTGAAACAACGCACTCAAATCTTTGAAAACTTTTGCAATGCAATTCATTGTAGTAGCAAAATTAGAACTCTTTTACTTTAACATTGTTGAGAAACTTTTCAATGCCTACTTTACTGCAAAAAATAACTTTAAAAACAATTGACAGTTTATAAAAAGCAACTGCAAAATTCACATCAATTAGTTTCAAAGAATACCTACATTTTTAGTTAAATTATTCTATATGATTTGTTTTAGTCCAACCCATAAACTACATTTTACGCTATCGTATCCCAATCATTCATACGGTCAGATCCTGGCTCAGGTATCTGATTCTCGACACACGAAGCCCTTACTAACTCAACCACATCTTGAGGAATGTAGAGATCGGGAACTTCTTTGTCAAAATTTTCCGGTTTATCATAGCCAGCAATGTAGCCTTCTAGTCTGCAAGCCAAATGTGAATGGGCTAGTTGTGAGGGTAAAAGTCTTTTCTCAAGCGTTTTGTAAATTTCCCTGTTGGATTGTAAAATCTGGAGCTGGTGTTCACTAACAAGATAAATTAGGAAACAATGAGTGCAAATTGTGTGTAATTTTTAAACAAAATTGCGTAAGCATACCGAAGTGCTTACTCTTCCGAATTAATAAACGTTGTAAATGGTTTGATAACAGTAATGATTTCAAGTCCATGCTTCTGTTGCTGTGTGTCTTTCTCACTAGTAGCGATTTTCTTTTGATTTTCATCATGATAAAATATAGTTGATTGATTCTGTGGACCCATAAACCAGAACAAGTTTCAACTTAATTGATGGCATTAAGAATCAAATTAAACGTGATCTATTGAAACTTGAATTTGAATTTGAACTTGAATCATAATTGAAGACTTGCCTCAGGTATTTCACTCGGGAGGAATATATCATGATAGTTCCAGAAAATGTCTAAGAGCTGCTCATACTTTACTTTGCTAGGGTCGTAAGTGACTTGAACAGCTAATGTATGATCGCCACTTTCAAAACAAAATTGTCTAATTTTATAAAACCTTCTTTTTTTCAATCGAATGGAAAAGAATGTGAGCAGGTAAATGAAATATTTTTCTTGTTCATACGAATCTTCATAACTAGGATTTGGTGCTTTTCCACCCGCAAACCCTACTCGGCATCTGATTACTCCGGTTACACTACCAAATCTTGCACATGGAGAGTAATGTGGAGCCATTCCAAACCTTCGATAGAATAATTTTATTAACGTGATTAGGCACAACAAAAATGAAACTTGATTGCCGTGCCCAATTAAATTTTAGACACGAAAATAACATTTTCATTGTTTTTATTACAACTCTTAACATTTACTTACGTAGCCACTTGTCCCGTTACGTTTTCCCACAAAGCATCACATTTATTAGAGCTTAATGCCTGAAATTGGATGAAGTAAGCGTTTTAGAAAAATAAGCATGTTGTAGTAGTCTTTAAAATACACATGGTACCTTAAATTAACAATATTTCGGATCCACTTTTCTTACAGTTTGTTTAAAACTCAAATTCCATGTTTCTTTTTTACTTCCGCAGCAGCCCATGTTAAAAATTTGAGTCGTCTGGTTCGTTTTGGGTTAAATACGCAAATTTCCCTTGTCGCTTGTGATTCCAATAAAACTGACAACCTAGCAGAATATTACGATTCGGAGAAACATCCTTAGCTTTTTTTTATTCTGCTAAAGTAAACATACGCCTGGTTAGATATACACATATACGAAAATACTTCTTGCAGTTTCGAAATACTTCAATATTGTTCCTTGGTAAAGCACTACTCCTAGCAACTTACGCATAAAAGCTCATAAAAAGCATGTAAAACCTTTTGCGCTTTACCAGCCAGACCAACTTCTCCAGGTCATAATATGTGTCATGGACTCATGAGGAAGCGTCCTCATGTGTGTTTTGCGTTGAAAAGTACCTAAAGCCATCGCATAATGCCAAAAATTCATAGGTTTTCTAGTTGGAAAGCTAAAAATAACTTACTTATTCGCATTTCAAACTTATTTAACTTTAAAAAAAATATCTTGTAACTTGTAATAAAAATATGTTTTATGTAGGTTACATCAGGTCGAACTATATAAAGTTGTAACGACAATCCCACTGCTCGATGCTTACAAGCCTTTTGATTTCTTCAACATACTAAATGATAAGATTTACATATTATCAAGCTTGACTTTGAGTGATGAATTTGTACATATATTGTGAACCCATCACTGGAAATTGGAAACAAATTTGAGTGTCAAGTATTTCTTCTATTAGTAATACTTGTACCTACAACAGTATTACATTTACTTAGGTACTATCGATAAGTGTCATTATGTTATACTACCATAAAATTATGATTGAGGTAAAACAACGAAGTTATTTTGGATTGTACAAGTAGCCAAAAACTTTTTGATATAATACCTAGAAAAAGTAGTATTCCCTGTCAGTCTGGCGTTCTAATTTGAACAAGATACAAACTTTTAGACAAAGATATTCTATCGAAATGATTACAGATCGTGTCGTTGCGCTTGTTGGGTATCGCATGTACCTAATAAACTGGGGATTTTGCAGCGTCTGCGAATGGAATAGGGAAACAAAGAAAGTAACTCCATCTGGCACTTATAGATTCATGAACTGGTGGCTCGTAATTTTCGGGGCGTCTGTTTACACAGCTGCAATGACATACCGGATATACGATGCTACAGGCGTCTTATTTGCGGAAGGCAGAGAAGATGAGAAAGTGTACAATGTTTCAAAGTCAGGAAAATTGGTGTTGTTATCACTAATCGTCTTCACTGTTGACTGTCTAGCTTGGATATTTATTTTCAATATCATTGGCGTCGGTATTCTGGTGTCTGAGAAAAGATTTGAAATATGTAATGTGATAAACGAAATAGTACGGTTGAACTATTTGCTATTGGGTAAGTATGCTTTGTGTGGGGAGCCAATATTACATGAGAAATTATTATAATCATGTAAATATTTTGCTATTTCAGAAAGGGTGCGGAATCACAATGGGTACCTCCCACTGGAACAACGACGAGGCAGAAAATTAAACGCTGCTGAAGAATGCTTAATCCTTCTCAACGTTGGCACGATGTTGCTCCCAATTCTATATGGCTTCACCATTCTTCATCCATATGAGCCAGTTCATCGCACGCTTCTCGAATGGTTCGAAGTTCAGCCAAAACCTCAACTAAGCTTGATCCCAGTCATCCTTCTTGTGGATTGGGGACTTTTTTATTGTGCTAATGCAGTCTTCATTCCTATTGCAATGGCCCTTTTGTACATTGGGTTCTGCAGATTTTGGATACCAGGAATAATGCCACGTTCCATCGTCATCTATCAGGGGAAACCCCGATATTCTACTGATGTGGGCCTAGTTGATGGAGAGTTTATTCGGCAAGTTTACAGAATTATTCAGGTTTTAAACATTTCCATGAATAGCATTCTGAAAACTGGGTGGACTTGTATGCATCATGCAACAGTTCTCTTCGTCTTTGTCTTATCTGTTTTACTCTGCATCCGATATAATGAAGATGTGCAATCAATGGGAATTGCCGGTTTAGTATTACCAAGTGCAGGTATCGCAGTTATCCTCGTGGAATATTATGAATGTCATCTTTTGGGAAAGATACTTTGGGAATCCAGGTTACATATTTCTGTTGGAAGAAAATTCTTTGAACGGAGATCTGTAATGAAAAAATTCTACTTGTCATGTACAGATATAAGACTTTACACAGCTTATCCATTCTTTGTTGTAAGTTATGACACATTTCTCCTTGTTGTTAATCAAGGTATTGATTTTTTGGTTTCGTTCCTCGTATTTTCTGCATAATTAATTATTAATGATGGTTACATCCGATATATATGCAATTCGTAAATTATTGATTATTGTCGTACAACATTTCTGACTTACATTTAGATATGGGGTTCTAAATATTCTAAATGTTCTATTTACTTATTAAAGCGGAATCCAAAATAAAACTAACAAAGCAATACGCAGCTAAGGCTTGATGGTCTTTACTTTATTAACGGGTATATCACAAAAGGTTCGGGATCACCTCCTCACTTAGGAAGTAGTATATAAGTATATATAAATATTATGTTAAATATTTCTGTACAGCAACTGCTTTTCCAAATGTTCAGCCTTTAACGAACCATCTATAGCTTGACAATCCTTATTAAAAACTGAGTACGCACTCACCTCCCCTTTCCTCCTCCTCCGACTCTTTCTTGTATTACAGTAAATAAATATTAGGAGAGAAATTGCAAAATACACAGCACCAAACCCAATTTTAACAAATCCTACAAATACTAACAGCCACGCGAGAAATCTTAAAAATAGGACGATGTACATGAGGCGTTTTTTGGAAGGATCCGTAGCACTATCGTTGTTGCTAATTTCACCCTGTTGAGAAGTCATGGAGGGATCTACATCGCCTCCATTTTCCAGCGGTTCACCCCATAGAAGTCGCGCTATGACGTTTATGGAGTTTTAACATGGAGAATCCCGTGTCGAATTGCCCCATCCCTTAAGCGCCATTGCCCATTGTCCTATCCTTCCCATGTTAAAGTTGGTCTGCGCTTAAGGGATGGGGCAATTGACTTCTATGGTTCACCCTCATCGTCACCCACATCTTCGTCATTCCAATTAGGCAACAAAGCATCACATAACGACTGCACCCATGTGTTTGCTGTATTCCTTAATTTAGATTTTATTTCCTCTTTCGTTTCCTCCAACTGCTTTCGTCTTCTAAATTTTTGAAGCTCCGACTCCATATTCTGTCTACACTGCAATTATGTTCAAATAAGGTTAAAAAATAAATAGAATTAATTTAAATTAGTTAATTTCTTAACATTAACGTTCAGCTTATGTAAGCTCTCACCTTTGTGTGTGTGTCACCTGCAGGAAATAATACGCGTTTAATGGAGGACAAGTTTTCACTTCCAAAAATCTCTATCATCTATTGTCTATTATCGCCTCTTGTCTCCGTCTACCTTATAATATGAAATGTATCAATCAAAGTATTATATTAAATGTAAGATTAAAATATGACTCAAAACCTTCAAAAGCAAAGTTCAAAGTTAATTTACATTGATAAAAGAGTAAAAATGGTACAAATACCTTCAGTCTTGTTGTGTATTGTGTACCCAGCTGAACAGATGTGTACGATGTTCTAAGTAGGCAAACGCAATGTTGCAAGTTGTACGTACAAATACACGTACATACTATAGTACTACGTGTGCATTTTCATAATGCAATGCGATATGACAAACAAAAACAAAGCTATTCATATCATGCAATGCAATATGCAATGCTGTTTATATGGGTAAAGAAGTAGATATATGAGAAGCTCAAATCAAAGAAACCGAAGAAAATGTCTTGTTCAAGAACACGTCTTTTAACATTTTCACGGAGATTATGAAACGATTATAATATTATGTGATTTGTATCTTTGTCAGTCATTAGCATCTTTTAGCGTTTACAGTGATCCATGAGCATTTGACCAGAAGAAATAATAATAATGACACTTAAAGTTGACGAGCGAGGCTGCGAAGAGTGCAGTCTTATTGGGGCAATCTGATTTGAAGTTGTCAAAACCTTTCAGATAAGTAATGCGTTGCTTAGACTTCTCTTTCAGCAAACTTTTGCAGGATTGAATGGAAAAATAATAGATAAGCACAAGGCGTTTACTTGTTTCTCGTCAATTATAGAGCCCTACAGAGTCGCTAGCTTTATAAGATTCTTCACAAAACGGTTGCTTTTTTAAGACCGCCTGTTTGTGTGTGAACAATACGCCTACGCTACCACTTATAGATAAAGGACCAATCTATTTGAATTTTCGTCAATCCCAATGTTTTTGTAAGTCAACCGCGACCCGGATGGAAGTCATTGCGTTGTTTGTGTTGTTGTTGAACCTTGGTAAAACACTTTTGATAAATACTTTTAGTCGATGTAAAATGTTTTTTTATGTTTAAATGAACATAAAATTTGATTACAGTTTCTCATGCTACAAAGAATAAACAATACGTTCAGTTTTCTGACAACGATGAAACTGTGCTCCATTATACTTATGGGGATAATGATAAAACTGGTATGCACAACGTTTATAATATGCCACTCTTCTTTCCAATTGTTGCAAACCTGAAAGAGAAAACACATTACATTTTTAATACTGTTTTGTACTTGCACCATATACAGGCCCACTTTACTGGAGCACGGTACGAAATGTAAATGGTAAAGTTGTCCCATACTTGCCCGGCAAACCTTTTACACAAAATCATTGCACGGCCCTTTTGGTATCTCCACTGAATATTCAATCGAAAAATATCGTCACGCCTCAGGTTACCGAATTTTATTACTTTAAGATAGATATTAGGAATAAATAGCCAAAGAAATGAACAAGTTTCGAAATTTATATGTAAGTTCTAATAGTATATAGATGGATGTATATTTTGAATTCCAGTTTTTACATAAAGGAGAAGTACTCGAACAACTTCATGAGGATATTGAGCATGACGGTGTATCCCAAACTATTGCGATCTCAATTTCAGCTCCAGAAATTGAATGGGCGGAGTGGGAATTTGCACACCCAACAGATGCATATCATGGAAGTTAGGACTGCATATAGTTAGACATTGTCTAATGTTAAGTTCATTTTAATATCAGATAGTAGTATTTTCGTGTGCCCAACATTTCAGTTAAAATTAATTATTGTGACAACACTCGTTACTTTCAGTTGAAGTTCGTGCTAATCAATTAGGACTTTTTCAGCTCTTCGACTCATTTGACCCAATACCAAAAACAGACGCATTTACAACTTTTGATTTCCACTTCATGTCCATTTTCTACTGTGATTTATCTAAAGCCCCAAACTACCGCTCAATGCATCAACTGAATAATAAGAGATTTCCACTTGAGCTGGAGTTTGTCTTTTTTAGAAAACCAAAAGACCTTGGAATTGATCAACCTGCTACATATGAACAAACTGACGACACGACTAATCCTGCAGTCATATTGACAGTTTTAGGAGAGGTGGCTTCATATACTTTAACAAAATGCAAAATTTCTTTTATTTTGTCAAAATTAATACGTCACAGGTCAACTCTTGCTGTTTTAATGTATAAGATTGGCAACGAAGACAATAAGTACTTTCAGCCTGTTGTGGACGCAGCGAAATTGTTTCATGGCCAAGATTTCGGAATGGATGAAGAAACTATTTATGATGAAATTTATATTAAACGTCCGTGGTCACCAACATGGCTTATCCCAGATTCGTCAGCGTATTACTACTACAACGACGCCTCCTTTCCAGTTCCTCCATGTTGGAAAGTTGAACGCTACTACGTGCTCAAGGACCCTATTAACATTTCTCAAGCTCAGGCAAGACTTGCTTTCTTTTTACTTTTACTTTTTACTTACTTACTTTCTTTTTACTTTTACTTTTTACTTTTTTCTCAGCTCAATGCCTTGACCAATATACGAACTGATCGAGAAAAGGGAACAGGTGGGAAAATGTTGTGTACTTTTTCCAAGGTTCCGGATTTCATAGATGAAATAGAGCAACAAAGAGTTGTTACATTAAATATAATGGAGCATGAGATGAGAGGGGATGACAAAAAACCACGATCCGAGAAAGAAGTTCTAGCTTTGAAAGAGAGACGGAAAAGTATGGACGTTTTTAGAAGGAGGATTGCTGGAGAAGCAGTTTATGAAACTAATGAAGTTGCAAAACCCCCAAGTAGTAATGCCATCCTCATAATTTCACCAATTATACTAATGCCTTTTGGTTGGTGGATGAATAATAATTAAATTCAGAGCTTCAACAGAACGAGAAAATAGCTTTCATTTGTTTCTTTTATAAATCATATCAAGTAAATTACAGAAAACCATTTCTAATTGTGAACTCTCAAGTTTTTTAATTTTATCGGAAATACTGCTATATGACTCCTCTTCATATTGCTTGTATGCGCCTTGAATGTCTAATTCATTGTACAAGTTTTTGACATTGGCAACTTTCGCTGCATCGTCAAACCCATAGTTCTCTCTCAACACAGTTAATTGGGCAGCATTGCATTTATCCTTGGCAGTAATAAATAGCCAAGTGCATTTGCAGTCTTCAATATCCGTTCCAATTTTGCCGGTAGACTTTACATCACCAAAGCAGTCCAAGTAGTCATCTTGAACCTGGAAATATTGACCTATTTCCATTGCAATCTTCTCACCTTTTTCCATTAGTTGAGAACCCTTTATCCCAATCANCCTATTTCCATTGCAATCTTCTCACCTTTTTCCATTAGTTGAGAACCCTTTATCCCAATCAGGGTCATGGCGAGTGCGATTGGGAGAAAAATAGTGTAGTAGCTTGTTTTATATTTTACAATCGCTTTGTATCTCTCCATTGTGTATCTGTGTTCATATAAGAAAGCAAAATTGAGAAGCTTGAACATTGAAGCAAATACTGCAGTAAAAAATATATTATGAAATTCAGGTCGTTGCGTGTGATCCTTACTCATCTAGATTCCGATGATGCCCAGTAAGGGTATCCAAACTCTGACCACAAGTTGCTTTATAGGTAACATCCAGAAATAAGTCCACAAGTTGGCTATAGTAGTTTTCCTCCTTGAAGTATTTCGCCAGGATTCGGTAAACAATATGTTCCAGCAATAAAGAATCATTGAAAGCGATTGGTCCCAAGTTATCCACTTTATACCAGCATGGACGACCTCTTCTCGTTATACTTCCGTCCATAATGTCATCGCATACCAAGGATGACGCTTGCAGCTTTAAAAACACAACAAGTTTTGTCTTTAATGCAAAATCTTGTACCAATTTTGGATGTTTAAAAGTTTTCTTAACTTACAATTTCAACGCACCACCCAAGCACATACACCAACTTGATCTCAGTTTCGTTTGGATCTTTTACTAGACATTTGTACGTCATTGGAACCATTAGTCCTCTGAATAAAAGCCAAATTTTTGCTTTATGTATCAATAATCTTTACTGTGACAAAAAGAAATGAATTTCTGCCTTCTTACCTCACTTTCTTCCCATGTGGAACATTGTAGTTCAGAACCTTTTCAATCCATTTCAATGTAAGAGGTACGTCTCGCATTTCACTTCCTGCAATGAAATCTTCAACAAGATGATGATATTCAGCTTCAAACTCTTGTACTTCATTTGATGTCAGACCTCCTAGTGATGATTGAACCATTTTGGGTAGCAAACGTCACAAAAGCAATCAATACTCTAAAGAATCTGGTTTATAAAAAATAAAAAGTTAGTTCAACACTAAATATAACATTTGAGCAAAAACCTTATATATATAACAACTCTGTGCATTTGAGCTGTATTTCCTAAACTCCAAACTGAATCTGCGGAATAAGTTCAGCTTCAGTGAAACGTGAGTTTAGAAGTGAACAATGGGGAAGTTCATCTGACAGTCTTTATAAGTCAGGATGCATGTTCCCAAAAATAAGGAAAACATTCTCACTTCATGTCATCCCTTATGCGATTTTCGAATTACAAGTACATCAGTTAAGTTCAATCGTAACGAATTATTACTTCGAAATAATTGACATAACAAAGGCATTCACACTTTATGTAATTACTTGGATTTCCCTGAACGTTGGATAATGTTTTACATTTCGTTGTAAAACAAAATAATAGCCCATCAACCACCTCATGGACAGTTTGGTCATTGTTCATATTGTGAATCCAAGCGTTCACAGTTAGTATGTTCTTTTGCACGTCTGGATTGGACATTCTGATTGTTCCCAGTTCTCACAGATAGGCGTGTAATTGAAAAATTGGACTAAAATTACGAAGCTTGAAGCTTTATATCACGTGGAAATGTTGAATTTAACCCCAATTAATAATAACTTTAAATATAACTTGAGATACTTAAGCAATATTGTGAAATATGGCAAAGGTGATACAGATACAGGTTAGCATTGGAATACCATACTTCAGAGTTTAGACTTGCAATGACCTTTTCATAATATTCAATAATATGATATAGTGTTTTGTTTTGTGCAGTTTTAAGTATGCACTCATTACACCCTCCATTGGAACTTATAATGTATGAAATGAATATATTACTAATATGCAATCTAATTCATAAGAAATCAATCAGCTTGACCTTTTCAACTCTCCATTGGCATACGTAATCATTACATCATCAACGTACATGCACATTACATATATAGTTTGCCGTATTTCCAGAATGCCGTATCTAAACCACTGTCAACTCAACAGACAGACAGAATATGAGGTTTTTTGTTGGAAGGCGAATCTTACAGATACCTTACATTTTGTTAGATACACACTGACCTTGAAATTCAGGTTATAAATACCGTCTAAAGTCTTGAACAAAATAAATTCCAGATGTTCTGGAGCATAATTTTATTATGCATCCTTACATCAAGCTTGATCATCATAATTAACTTTCAAGGTTGAGGGAAGGGAGCCTTGTGATCTTGACGTGATTACTTCACTACAAAAAAGTATTGTAAACAAACTATTGCTAAAATTCATGTCAGAACTCCGGAGGGTAGAATGTAATGTATGTAAATTCTTGTACAATGTGGACGTAAAAAATAATTCAGAACATCATCAGACGCACGTAAAATGAGAAAAAACGGCGTTGTCCCATGTAATGTTTCATTTAGTTGTAACATGATGCTTACTGAACTACATTTTATGTTGTACTTTATACAAATCTGTTGTTATAACATGAGTAATGTCTAATGGTCTATTAATTGAGTGTGACTGAGCTGGTTACAAGCCTTAACTTTGCTCAGGATCTAGATCTAATTCGCGAATTTGAGATTGTGTAATTTCAAGGCAAAATGTAACAGATCTGGTTGCTGGACATTCCTCACTATATCCTCACCAGTTGCTGGAAGCATGCATGCTCTCGCAAAACAGGATTAACTAAATACTACATTTTTAGCTTCAATATTCCTCAATACTCCAACAGAAAGAGCATCGTTTTAAACTGAGTTAACTCTTCAATTCAGTCATATTTGGTTTATCTGACAGGAATCATGGCATTATTTCGAAAATTGATTTGTTTACTTATTCTACAAGTAGTGAGGTAAAAAAGCATAAAGACTTAAGCCACAAACTCGAAGGAACTTGAACAATTGATTTGTATTTTAATATATTTGTATTTTAAGTGGCCAGGAATCTAGTGCTGGGAAAAAGGTTTCAGATTTCTTACAGCAGAAATTTGCAACTTACGACCAATCAGTTAGACCAAATCATGGAGGTTGGTATTTAATTGTCGTTAAAGCATTTAAAAACTAAAACAAATTTAATGAGAGTCTGCCTTGACATTGCTCAAACCTAGGAGACCCAGTAGCCGTAACCGTCTCCGGATATGTTCTCGATATATCCGAAATTTCTGAGAAAACCCAGGTAGGCACAATAATATTTAATTCATTGTCCATAATTTAAATCATTACCAAAAAAGGGCTCTTTCATTAGCATGCATAATCAGAGTCGTTACTCATTTATCGAAAGTGATTGAACATGTTCTTGCACAGCAAAAAGTGAGTGTACTTCATTTTCGTTAGTGGGAGGTGTAAATGTAAACTCTGAAACGAAGTATGAAGTATAAGTTTTTTACGCCCCCAACCAAGAACAATTACATGGAGAGTATAAAAATGTTCATTGGTTTGTTAGTTATTGTACTTTGAGTGTTCACATGTGAGAAGTTTTACTAGTTTACAGAATATCAGTTCTAATAGTAAAGAGATTAATCAATTATTAGTTGATTGATTAGTCTCCCTACTGTGTTAATACGCCATAAATGAAAACAAGATCTATATTCTACTCTACCTAGAATTTGTGAATAGATACACGTATCTCACTAAAAACAAATGAATGCTTAAGGCATTAATGGTGGAACTAGGAACTAGAAAAATATGCTAATTAGAAAAATTAAATTTAAAAAACCATAACTGATTGAAAGTATTGTTACATTGTACACTTATAGGACTTCACAGTAAGTCTATTAATGGTGGAACGTGGAACTAGAAAAATATGCTAATTAGAAAAATTAAATTTAAAAAACCATAACTGATTGAAAGTATTGTTACATTGTACACTTATAGGACTTCACAGTAAGTCTATACCTTCGTCATCAATGGAAGGATTCGAGGTTGGAATTTACTGAGGCGGATGTAGGAATGGAAAAAATACAAGTAAGAATGTTTAGTAAATACCAAATTTCAAATTACCAAATTCCATTGTTTAATGAAGTAAAATTGCTCATAGATAAGTATGTTATTGCTTGTTATCGAAAGTTATTTGCACAATACCCCGTTTTAATGTTTTAACTCTTTATGTCCATAGCTTACCAAAGAGTATGCAGATAAACTGTGGAAAGTGGTAAGGCAAATAGTTTAGAATCAACTAACGATAAGTACTTACAATTAATCACATTTACTGCTTACGACACCGTTTTTTAAAAATTCATTTAGGATACTTTCGTTGTAAATGAACGGGAATCTAGAGGCCATGATTTCTTAACTGAGAATGTGTTTACGAGGCTTTCATCTGATGGAACGGTCTTGACATCTTCAAGGTTCAAAAATAAAAATTTTAATAGAGTTATCGCCAACTTAAATCACACATTGTTATATAATATGTCTTAGAATGATGTTTTTAAAAAGTTTATTTCAAATATTGCTAAGGTTTACCATTCGGGCATCATGTAAAATGGAACTTGGATGGTTCCCATTTGATCGTCACACTTGTTCATTACTTTTGGAAAGTTGTAAGTCATATCATCGCTATTAAATACATATAAATCAAATACGCAGTTTTTTAATTTTTATACATCATGTATGTATGTATTAATGCTGTATATTTCCCCACTGAAAGATGGCCAAACCGCAAATGACTTCGAATACCAATGGAAATCAGATTCTTCTGGAAATACCAAAACAGCAGTTGGCGTTTCTTCAGATGTTACTTCCATTACGTTTAACGTAGCTGCTGTGAACACGAGGCTAGAAACCGTTACATTGACCATTGGTAAATAACAAATGACAAAATAACTTTCCTTTCCGTTCTATTTCGATCATCATCTCGTATCTCGTTGTTGTTCACATTAATTCATGCCCTCCCCAATTTCCATTACATAATACATACGTAAATTAGCTTATATTTTGTCAACTTTTTTGTTTTTAAATTTTAGCTAAGTACTCAAGAATTAGTGTGGACTTCTTTTTTATTCGATCAGCAACTCGTTACGTACATGAAGTGTACTTCCCGGCCATAATCCTGACATTATTAGCTTTCGTAACGTTGCTGCATGAGACTGGGACTTCCAAAAGCAGACTCCAAATTAGTATTTTACTGGTGCACATTTTTAAAATAATTTTTTTCAACCTTTTGTTATTAATAGTATATCATATATTCGTACCTAAATTGTCCTCATATGCTCAAAGTTTGTTGTCATTAATGACTCAATCATTAACGAACGGATGTATTTTATGTGCATAATCAGGAAGGCTTGCTGATCCTTTTGACGGCATTGAGTGCTACGAACATGCCCAAAGTCAATTACCAAACTGCCCTTGATTTCTATCTTATGGTGTGTCTTCTGATCATTTTGCTTGTAATCTCTGGTAAGTTGCTTCATGGGGTGAAAAGAAACAATACTTCAATTTTTATGTGGAATACCAGATCTAACTAATTTACATAATTTCGTAGTAAACGTTGCGTTCTGCCTGGTGATAAATTCCAACAAAGTACGTCAACAAAAAAGTTATATGATTATTATCGAAAAACAAGTAATGCCTGTATATCCACCAATTAATATTGAAAATATAGGCGTCCAATGGAATAGTTAGACTAAGGTCCGTTTACGACAACAACCATGTGGAGGAAGCTGACGAAGGGAAGGAAGTTTTGTTCGATACGGCATCCAATATATCCCCTCAAGCCAGTCGCATATTTACGTAATGAATCGTACTCACAACTTATTCACACATCATCACTGAATTATGCACATTATCTTAACTGTTATTAATTTCTTGTTCTTTTGTTGTTTGTGGGTGATTTTGAGTAGGATTTTAGTGAAAGCACGTCTCGGCATACCTCTCTTGTTCCTAGTCTTCAACGTTCTGTACTGGATGATAGTTCTTCTTGGATCCAGCTCATTCCCCGAAGATTTTTTAATCTTGGATAAAAACGTCAACAATTGAAAATATGACGATTAATTTGTTCTCGAAACGTTATCATTTGTGACCATCATCGTTGATCGTACGTCATGTCCTGGATTGGAATAAACAATATATGCAAATTGTATTGCTTAATGGTGATAAATAAATCAAAATGCTAAATAAACCCACATTCTATTCTAATAATGAATAAATTCTACAGCATTCAACCAGTGAGTTTAGTTAGTTGCAATTAGTAATAGGGAAGTAGCAGCAATAAATATAAAATAGGTCATGTCATAGGCTAATAGCATACTATTACCATTACACGCATACGAACATAGGGATCTGCACTTAATACACTTAAAACTTAAAGTTCATAAGACCATACAAGCAGTTATTGTCGTACTTGTTTGTTCTTGTCATATGTTTTGTGCTGTGCTACGTATAATTATTATAAGGTTGAAGGTAGTTTCTCCAGCATACAGTATAGCAGATTCGTGTGAATGGTGAAGGATTTGAAGGAAGAGTCTTCGAGTTCATATGGTTAAAAACAGTTTTGTTAAGTGTTCAATTCAACAATCGCAATACATCGTCAATCTTACGTCATACACGTGAGAACTTCTTATTGCTTATAGAATGAATATAGCTATATTTTTCTTTGTTTTGTGTTTTGTGTGTGAATGACATTTGATAGGGAATAATAATATTCAATATTGATTTATTTTCAGTCATCATTTTGGTTGTGGAAAATTCGAGATGGATTCAACAAACCCTACTGTCACTGTGGAACTTGTGGAAGGTAACCAGCAACAGGACAGTGCGACTATGGAAAGGAGAGATGATTTCGATAGTGCATCCGAAGGGTAAGAATAAAAAAGTTAAAGTTAAACTTAAAAAATAAAGCATTGGATAAAGTTAACAGAGCTATTGAATTAGAGTAGTTGAGTACTAAGTAGTTTTGAGTATCTATTTTATTTGAATGTGTCTATGAAAAACGAGACGTTTCATTTTTGATTCTTGATTGTACTTATAAAGATTGACAATGAGATGCCCTGATAGTACCTGCCACAAAGAGGTGCCCATCTCCGAAATGTTGGAGCATGCTTGTGAAACTTCATAACGTCCCATTGCTGGAAAATTCATTTGGAAATGTTGAAGTTAAATTCAAGGTGGATCTCAAGTCTGAGATTTATAAAAGTATGGAATATTATTATTAATAAATACTTGTAAAGTAAAATTATTTGCAAATAGGAGACAAGAAAAATTAAGTTATAATTCTTATTTACTTCTTCACTTCTAGGGAAAGTATGGATTTGTGCAGCGTTGAGAGGGCATACTCATGAATTTTTGGTTGCGATCGAATCAGGTTGCCGGAGCATTTCCCTCGTGAAAATTTTTCCGTATGTGGTGACACATCCCGTGTCTAAGAAGTTCTGGATTGGCATAAAAACTCAAGGTCAGGGTAATGAGGTAAAACACCATAAACAACTCACTTAAATCGTGCTAGTGCTTTCGAAATTTATTTGCAATTAGGAGACAAGAAAAATTAAGTTATAATTCTTATTTACTTCTTCACTTCTAGGGAAAGTATGGATTTGTGCAGCGTTGAGAGGGCATACTCATGAATTTTTGGTTGCGGTCGAGTCAGGTTGCCGAAGCATTTCCCTCGTGAAAATTTTTCCGTATGTAGTGACACATCCCGTGTCTAAGAAGTTCTGGATTGGCATAAAAACTCAAGGTCAGGGTAATGAGGTAAAACACCATAAACAACTCACTTAAATCGTGCTAGTGCTTTCGAAATTGTGTCCGTTACGTGAATGGTTGTATGAGCTAAACTGTTGGAATGTTTTAGACTGATTATGCAACTTGGCACAAGTGCATCCTTGCCACACAAAGTACGGCTACGGCCTTCATCAACGGAGATTTTATCTTGCTTCATGAAAACCATTTGAGGGCTTATGGACAGAACATAGAAGACAATGGCATCAAGTGTACCCTCAAATTCCAAATTTTGGTAAAGTATCCTTCATTGACTAATGTAATCAGGGGATTGGTTTTTAAATCGTAACGGAAACTCATGCTTTCTTTTGTTCTGGATTTTTTAGGTGCATGATTGCACATGTCAAGCGGATGCGAAGACCACTAACACAAACCCTGTCCACGTCGTCAATACTGTGACAAAAGGGGAAGGAGGAGCTCAATTATTGTCAATGGGGGAAGCTGCAAGCAACGAGTCAGATAATTCTGCGATAGAAAATGTGAACGAGACAACCGAGTCACTTGATAATCATTTAGCGGACGTTGATGATAAGTCGAGGCCGGGAAATGTAGATGGGAATTCTGTCTCTGGATGCCAAGTTGAATATGCTCCACAAATCGTTGATGCCGTTGAAGTTTCAGGGACGATAAGAAACGATGAACGAGTGCCTCAGATTTTCCGAAACGGTGAATCTATTATTGAAGAAAGGAAGCCTAAAAACGATGTAAATCTTCCGCTGATAGGTGAAGCAATTGGATGAGACGTGTAAACGGAAGAATTATCAGAGCAGAACTGAAGTTGGAGCAAGGATTGTCGATTGGTGTGGAATGAATTGTTGTATGTTTTGTATAGTCTATTTTGTTATCAAAACTGTTTGTAATGTATCGTGCCGTAAGTTGAAACAAATAATTTATAATTAAGTTATCATGATCGATCGAATTTTTGTGCATGATTATTTGTAGCTCTAGATTCTAATTTAATTTAAATTATGCATGAATATGTACTGAGTATAAGGGCGTGGACGTATCAATAAACTGTTAGATTATTCACTAAAATTCAAGTTATATAAACTGCGAGTTCGCTAGTTTGTTTAGTTGCTTTTCTTTTATTTCTTCCGATTTGATTTCATAATTAACTCCGTAGTTTCATTACATACATATTATGATTCGGTTTGTCGTATGCAACTCTATTTTCTTAAGAAGCAGGATTGATGTCTCACGGTGCCCCAATCCGTACGGTAACGCACTCGGACTTATGGCTTTTATGTAGATGGATTCAGATTCAGGACACTTGCATTTTACGTATTTATAATGTTCACAAATACATACGGTAATGGTGGCAAGTATTTTGTGCTTCCACTAAGAATATAAAATGGGCATTCAAAATACTGAAAATTATTATTGCAAAAACATTTGTTGTTATTCCATGTTGTTTGCCCTTGTCATACGTAAATAACTTCAATTGTTTTGAAGAAGAGAAATATGGCATTGATACACACTAGATACTTAGATACATTTGGAAATTACGCATAAACGGATAAACGTATATGTAATTAGAATTGACAGCCATTTTATAAGAAGAGTTGCCAAAATAAAAGCTTAGTACGTAATTACAGGAAATGTTTACGCATTTGCTGATACCAATCAGGTACACTCATTAATTAAATGAAACTAAAATTGATTCTTGTGCAGAACTTTATTTTATGGTTGATCGCAGTCGCAGTCTATTCTATTACAAAAACGATGATTAAGCGTACCTTACTTTTTTGTTTTTCTTACTGCCTTATGAATGACGTATGAATCTCAAGTTACGTATGGCTTAGAACGAGAACGTAAATTGGAATAAAAAAATTTGAAGAAAAATGGATAAGTCGTGACATCCTCATTTTAAACAGTCTGCACATCAGAGAGGTGTTCAGACTTCAGAATACCAAAACCTAATATTTTCCAGTCCATCCATATTTTCTATCGTATCATCAAGGCTGTGAAAGTTTGATCAAATCGGGTTCCATACCCTTGTGCATATGAGGATGCCTGTTAAAGATTATGTACCTTTAAATAACGCATTCAATTCTTCAAACTCAGCGTGGGAGCCGGAGCAATAAAAAAAGGCTGAAAATCCAATTTTAGCTATTCACGTAATTCCTTCGATGAAAAAAC
>JAANSM010000624.1:0-25572 GCA_036850725.1 Orchesella villosa | reverse complement strand
TAGAAGTTTCAACGCATATAATTGTAATTGTGCGATGTTCCGTTGCTCTAATGACGATGATGGTCGATATGTTCTTACATGGTGCATTTAACCTATAGTGTCAACGAGTCACCGTCACCCTTTCTTTTGTCAACTGTACTTGAATCCCAACGTAATAAATATCAACAAGACCATATATGACGATGATTTGATGAGATCTGATGAGATAGAGAGAGGGCATTATTATATGTGCTTTACCAGCTGCAGCTTGCGTAGATTGTAGATATTTTGCATTTTTAGTTAAGGGTTATATATTATTATGCTAAAGTAAATGATTATTAAGTAGAGCAATTCTTAAGTGCTTTAGGAAATTCATAAACTTGTTGATATTGATGGTAATAATTTTTTCAGAAATGTTTCCTCTATAGCTCTAGTGCAGAAGTGTTGGGTTTCTCCCCTCCTAATTATCAAAAGTGTCAAAAAAGTGGAAATGTTTTAATACAAATCTGTCAACATCATGTCACAACTTCACAACTCAAGGCAAAATATGACGGGATGGGATATGCGGGTTGTAAACTGCAAATGAATCAATAAAAATCATGACAGTTTTTTAAACATAATGAATAATATTTATATATATATATGATGATTATTACGTGTGGAAGATAAAAGACATGCATTATGCATCATCAGAGATCAGATCAGACCATGTGCGAGTCGAAATTCGAATACTCATGTTTTGCTGCAGTTCCTGAGTAAAATTCCCCAAGTTCTTTCACGCTATATGTTTATGACCTCCGAAAATACGTGGAAATAATATCACATAACTTGTCATGATAAAGATAAAAAGATACATTGTCTGATAAGTGGTGGAACAAGAGTTTACAAATGTGATAAGATAATCGGATTGGTTGGACTTTTTATACGAACTTCAAGCTGTATTATTCCATGTACAACAAAAATTAGGTAGCTAAGCTGCCATCTTTGAGCTGTTTCTTTTATCGGGTGTATTTATATTTATATTTAAAGAGTGGAAAAAATCTCGAGGTAAATAAAATAAACATTCTATGTGCTATATTTTTTGATGCTGCCTGAAACCAGTGGAACCCCAATCAAAATAAAGACTAGCTACACAACTACAAGCAAAACCACTAAAGAAATTCTACCTTTTACAATAACTTTTACGACAATAAAGAAGAAGAATGGCAGCAGCATTACCATCAGGACCAGGTGATGATAATCCAGTTGTTGAAGTTGAAAGTGACCAAGAAAGCGTTGAACTAACCACAACAACTAATGAAAACAGATCAGAATCAGACACAGACGGTACTGTAAGCGGAAGCAGTAAAGATTCTTCTTCACCTGAAAAAGAGGAATTGGAATGTCCAATATGTTTGCAACCATGTCTGCATCCGGTAGTGCTCCCTTGTCATCATATATTTTGCTACTTATGTATCAAAGGAGTAGCTATCCAGGGTGCCCACAGTTGTTGTCCCATTTGCCGTGCCACAATACCCCGTAGTGTGCTAACTAACCCTAATCCCCTTCTTAAAGACGTTGACCAGCTGCTGAAAGAGTCTTCTACTAAAAAACTAGGAGATTCAAAGGATGGACATCATTTTCAATGGTATTATGAGTCAAGAAGTGGAGGTAAGTAAAAAAACAAGTTGAATTAGCATAAAATATTCTATTTTATTTACTCAATTTCCTCCTTTCAAAAGTCAAAACATTTTTTAATTCCTGCTGCTGTTTATTTTTGTGTAGGGTGGTGGCAATACGATCAAAGAACAATCCAAGAGCTGGAGAAAGCTTACGCCTCCTCCCAATCCCAACCCACTTGCCAACTTCTGATTGCTGGTTTAATTTATGTGGTGGATTTTGAAAAGATGATTCAATACCAACAGAATAATAATAAAGTTGTTCGGATGGATCAAAAGAGGAGAGAATTTGAAGAAGCGGGGAGTTGCTGGACTTTTCACGGCTGAAAATGATGATGAAGAAGATGTGCCGAATTCTAATTCAACTTCTTACACAGCGTCAGTTCCAACAGCAAACTTAAGATCAACTCGGTCTCATCCACGAAGAAGAAGAAGACAAAGACAAAGGAATAATCCCACTGCCCTTCCGTCTGATGATTCGTAGACAGCTGTAATTGCAACCGGAAATGGTTGGCGACTCCCCAGTCTGACCTTTGTTTAAGAAGCTTTTTGTAATAATAAGTTTTGTAGCGGTCAGTGTGATAAACTCTTGCTCCTCTTCTCCTTTTGTAATAACAAATACTACCAAAAACACGACATGAAAATCATGAAAACTTTAACTTTAATGGAGAGACGTTTTTTTGTAAAAAAATGAAGGCATTTCATTTATTCTTGGCATTTTGTCAAGTTTAACTTCTTCTTTCGCTGAAAAGGAGGGTATCTAGTGCGAAAAAAAATTTGGTGTCGAAACGTTGAGACCCTTGAAGAGATGGAGAAAGTCTACAGCCTGGAGAATAACTGGAACTGGATAAAAATAGAGGACATTATTTGTTCCTAGTCCACAACATTTTATAATTCTTAAGAATATAGCTTACTGCAATTTTACACAACTGAATAATATGTGTGTACATAATTTTATATACAATTTGTATAGCAAATAGCAATACTAGTGAATAGTCTGTAAGTATGCTCGTGTATAGTCTAGCCAGTTTAACTCATCTCGAAAAAAAATCTCTATTTTTTCAACAAAGATTTTATAGTCGACTTCCGAGAATTTGAAAAATAAATGTAAAAGATTAGTTTACACCACGATATTTATATTCATTCTACCACTCTTATTTGTTTCCCTAAAACTTACAAACTTGACTTGACCTCTTTCATGAAAATGCTGAAAAAACTTCATACAAAATTCATATGCACTATGCACATAAAAGCTGATAATGCTGCTGATATGACGCGTCCTGTGCTGGCATATACCTCCCCTATAACATGACAGCACCACGTTGTAGCCCCAAATGAAAGCAATTGGAGCAAATGTCTTTGAGTTGGAAAGCTCTTGCCTAGAGGACGTTATGCACTAACCCAACATCCTACGAAAACTCGTTCTCACTTTTTCTTGCTTCGCCGTCTCTACCTTTTGCATACAATGTTGAATGTCTTCGTTCATTTTTCATGATGATGCAGATAATTCTCGAGTTCCTTACTCTTTTACTTTGTTGCACCAAGCCCAAAAACCCAATCTCAAAGCAGAGAAGTGTAGTGGATAGGTACGCAACCAGAAGGACGACCCAAGTTCTGCCTTGTTGAACACAGAGGGGATTTTTAAATATTTTAGGTTGAAAAGCTCTAACCCGATTAGAGACGCAGTTTTGTACTTTCTTTGACAGGAGGAGAAATATAATTTTTTATACCGAATACCGGATTCTCAGAAGCCGGGAAATGCTTTCACCCTCCTACATGAATATGAGTGGGATTTGTGAAAGCAAATCTTTAACTTTTTACAAAACGAATCTACAAAAATAACATCTCATTCATGAGCATTTACTCGTCTTCATTTCCTTCTTTGTCCTTCCTCTCTGATAATTAATTCATAATCATTAGCATTCTTACTTGGTAAACATTACTTTACAAAATGTAAATTGATTCCCCGCTCATCCATACCAAGAATGAAGAAATATGAAAGACAAGATTTTGCTCATGAAACAAGAAGGGTGACGCCAACTCGGCATTAGATATAGATTAAAGATAACGATGTATCCTAAGAACGCACTATCCGTCCAAATTTTACAACATATTCCAACCATCTTAATACCTAACCATATGAAAATGTTCAGCATCTTTTTGTCAGAATAGAGAACCCAACTGTATTCGGCATTCCCCATTCACGACCACCCCATGACTTCAGTATTTCTTCAGCATCATAATATTTTTTGGAGATGAATATGAATATAAACACATTTTACTTTGCATAGCGATTGCAACTAAAGAAAGCTAACGTCCTTTACTACTATAATATTATTCCTCAGAATCTTTTTCTTTGCAAAAAAAAGAGCACGCCTGCTTCAGCAGTCTCCTTTCTCTATGCGGAGCTTTAGTGGTCATGCGTAAGCGAGTTTGCCCTTGGACTCACTTTCAAAAAAGCTTCTTTCCATTCATCTACATCTACTCTCTGTTTTTCCCATTTGCCATAAAAAAACTCTGTTCTGAATACCTCCTTTGTAGCATTTGCAGGTTTCCTCTCGTGATCCTCCTCATGTTTTCTTTTTGTAACGTGAGTGAGCATTGCATTGACTCTCCGGAATGATGATGATGTAACTAACTAAAGAAGAAAAAACATTTGGGAGCAGAGAGCTCTGCAGAGCAGAAAGGGAAGAATACAAACACAAATACAAATGGCAATATAGCACATGTACATCCATAAGTGAAACAGCATGCAGGAGAGGAGCCACGTTTTTGTAGGTTTTGTAGGTACGAAAAATGTATAGCATCAAACCCTCCTCCATGTGTTGAGCTAACCCTTTTTTCTGCATGGCCTGATATACACATTGTATACACACAAATGTATATATCTACATGAATATTTTATACGTAGTACTTCCATTCATTGTTGTACCTCTCTTCTATTTTGTATATTGCAGAGAAGCAGAAAAGCAGAGCAAGTCTTTTTTAATTCTTCAAATTTGTGTCCTGTCCTGCTGCTACCTCCTCTCCATCTCCTCTTTAATATACATATATATACATATACTTCCATGCACATTTACTAACTTTACATTTCGCACACAATTTTTTTAGTTCAGTATCAATATCATTATCAAACCAATCTGCATTTTTGCATATACTCTATATTAGTTGCCAACATTGGACTGGACGGATGGACGTACCTTTAAAAATATATAGAAAAGTATAGACACATCCGTTTTTGGAACTTGAAATTTGACTTTTTTACTTGAGCTCACATCCCACCAAAGAGTCCAGTGCTTGATTCAATTATACTTTATCTTTTTCTCTTTAATCCCCCTCTCTATCTCTAAGTTAAAATAGTAAATGTTGTATGTTCCTTACACTATTTGTTTTGATTTATATGCACATTTACTTAAGGAAAAGGCTATAACTCTAGACTGATACATGAAGATATCTTCGGCTCACATTTTTAATCTTTGTGAATGTCGATAAAAAATGGTGGTGAACTCTTCTTCAACGACTTCAACTCTTGTTTAACCTGCGTGTGTGTAGTTATAGGTAATTTAATTCTTCCCTTATCCCCTTTTGTTATTTGTTAGCGAGGCTAATCCTTAATCTCCTTCATCCTTAATCATCTTCCATAATAGTTTTTATGTAAAGTCANATCATCTTCCATAATAGTTTTTATGTAAAGTCAAAAGTTCAACAAATTCCAGGTAGTTTTAGGAATTTTTTATAGTACAACTGGATGGTCGTCGTTGCAATCTCGTAAGAATAAATCAGTGTGAATGGCTGATGGTCGAAACAAAATAAGCTAGGGTCAACGTCAACTATATTTTGTGCTAAGTTAAAAAGTCAATCATAAAAATGTCTTTGTGAAAGTGATCAAAAGAATGATTGGATTAAAAGGGAAGAAAGGATACTTTTCTTCTTGTGCTCACTCACATCATCCGTCATCACGTTGTTGGAGGAGAGTAGATGACAACGACAAGCCGAAAGTGGAATGGTTGGTGGAAGCAGCTGATTGTTGACAATTTAGAGTTAGGGACGACGACGACGTCTTTGGATGACAATCCTCCTCTCCTTCTTCGTCTTCATCTTCTTCCCTGATTATTATTATCCTTGTAGTTTTCCTAGTGTGCTAGTAGATGTTAGAGAGAAGAGAGGTTTAGTTGATCAATCATCAATGATTGCCTGTCGTCATTACTCATTCATGTTTTCAAGTTGATACAAAAGTGCTGCTCTGCTATACTTACCTTAAATTCTCCGTCTTCTTCACCTTTTCCTTAATCATTAATCCATTTCATCAGTCAAGTTACAAAAGTTATCCCTCTTGCTGCCTCCTGTTCCAGTTTTCCAATCTCAGTAAACCACACCACCACTGACCACCATTGAAATTTTCAAGCCAGTATATGTGATTCAAGTTTTGATGAGTTTGTGAACCAAAACTCGGGAACTCATCAGCCTTAAAAAAAGTACTACAAATTTATTGCCATTGGATTAAGCACACAACTGCCAGCTAAGGTAAGAAAGAAGGACTTTAATTAACCTGAAATTTTTATTCATTTTTAAGTAGTTTTGAGATCAGTTCATGGTCGACGGTCGACCTAGTTTGTAGTTCATTGGTTAGCGTAGTGCCTGGCTGGTCACAGGTGACGATCAACGATTGGAAAAGGATTGGTCATTGGTTAGCAGTAATTGTCGGTGTCAAACTGGATTCGATTTTATTTTAGAGAAGGAACATGATTTACGTTGGATCAGTTGGATGTTTGACATTTGACGTTTCGCTGGCGCTGGTAGAACTGCTGCAAAATTTGTAAATTTGATATTCATCATTCATAAAATAAAAGGTTAAGATAGATGATAGATTGTCAAGTTGTCAGTTAAGTTGTTGGTTGTGTTGTAGGGAAGGAAGTTGAAAGTGTGATAAAATTGGAAATTGAACCCTGAAAATAAGTTTTAAAATATTTTATGGATATCTTGACACATGATCAATGATGTGAATGTAGTAGTGAAATGTTGTGTGTGAATGTACGCGATAATGGATAAATATAAATCATCAAATTATTGTATGTATGCATAATGCATTACTTTGATTGATGAGGTTGTCCTTCATCCTTGATCTGTCTGTATTCTGCATTTTCGGAGGCACTCTATCTATATTAACTTATCGTTTTCTGTCTTTAGATTTGCATATTATCTTACGTTTTTGCTGGATTTAATATATTTCATAGTTTAATCAAGTTTTATGTATATCCATTCAGATTCAGGTAGGTATCATAAGTTATTGGTCATTGGTACAAAATTGAAATAATTTACATACCATTTCACATTTATTTAGATTTTATAACGGACTAGCACCTAGCACAACATCACATCAGTAAAGTTTTTTCAAGGACGAAGCAGTCCTTAAATCCGGATTTTGAAAAATTTCCCATGTATTCTTATGGCTATTGCAAAATGAAGAACTTTCATTCATAGCAACCCGCTGAGTGCATTTCTATACCATTGAATTAGCACATAAGGGAGGCTTAAAAGTGAAAACGGTATTGAACTTTTAATGGCCTGCTTTCTCCTATTGTAGAATGACCCAATTTCAGAGTACATTAGAACTCTTTATTATTATTATTAACCTTGAACTTGATTTGCATTTGGTATAGAAGAATAATAGGTATAGTTTGTAGTTTGTCTCGCAGAAATACAATAAATAAATGGGGTCAATGTTATCATAATTTTTATGTTTAATTGTATGTGATACGACACGTCGTACAAGACTCATATAGCATTTTGCAGTTTATCAATAAGAATCTTCGTTCGTAGTAAACTACCATTGTCAATTGTTGATTGTCAAAAACGTAATAATTATTGTACTAAAATCTCTTCCACAGTGGCACAATATACATTTTATAGGATAAGTCATAAGTCAGGAAGATATCAATTATTAGGCAATGTCTGTCTGACTTGCTTTGCTTGCAGCGATAGAATAAAGTCAAGAGGAGATGGAATGGAATATTTTAATTGACTTACGTACTACAAAACAGCTACTTCAATTTATGAGCAATTTATGAGGTAAATTAACTTTGATCTTGCAATTCCATTGAGGAAAGCCAAACATCATTAAATTTTTATTCTTTCCTTCGACTTGTCACAGGATATAGATAGGATATTATGATCATTGATAGCAAAAATAAAAGCCAATAAACGTATCGAATAAAAAATGGTCCATTTTCATTTCATTTTCCGTAACTTTCATCATGCATTTGCATTGCCTACATTGGTGATGTTCATAATGTTTAGTGATTCTGTGACTGTGACTCAGCTAAAACCCGTGATCCCAGGTAAAATGTTAGTATTAATTGGTTGAAAGTTTCATTTTATAAGTACTAAGTACGCCAGGTGCTACAATATGTCAATTAGTTGATATTGTTGTCTATTACATAACAGTCTGCGAGGTGAGCGTAACGGATCTCTAATCTGTAGTTGTTAGGAGAAAAGAAATGTGACGGAGGAGGAATTTAGGATTACGTTGGCGTAACATCAATAACGTTGCATCTGCATCCACTCACATTTTTCATATGAATCATTTCCATTTATTGCTCTTCTCGCCATTTAAGAGAATATAACGTAACGTAAACGTACTAAAAGGTATATATCATCGGTATAACGTTGTCAGAGAAGTACCAATTTAAACACATTGGCATTGGATTTCAATTTTATTGTTTGCAGACTTGAGACTTGAAATACGCAGGTAGTAAAAAAGGTAGGAGAAAATTAGGTCAGCGTTAGTAGTAATGTATGTAGCTATATAGACATAGAGTTTTTGTATAACTTGATTGTGATTGTGGCATTGCATTCTGTTTTACTGAACAGATAGATACGATACCTTTTTTTAGGTTAGTTACATCCTAGCGTTATCCTATCTCATAAACTTGATATTGATATGAATATATGATATGATGATACAAGTTAAGTTACCATCATTAAATGATGCTTGCTGCTGGTGTTGGTGATGTGATGGTACGGTTGGCGTTGGTGGCTGGTGCGTATATGACAAAGCTAGCACAGTTAGTTTTATGTTCGTTAGGAGCTCTACTTCTACTATAAAAGCTTACATTGTTTAGCTAAGCGAAACACTTTTTACAAAGAAGGTATTGCAAATTGCAGGTAGTCAGTGTAGTACATTATATTATTAGTACTAAAAGCGTCAAGCAAAGCAAGCGTCTAAAGAAGCGTTGAATTTATCTACCTGCTGCGCTGCGTACAAAAGTACTAAATGCGCGTATTTGTATTGCTATATTCATATTCCTACTGCACTTTTGCATTCTTCAGCAAACAAGCGGTGTCTACAACTCTACAAGCCGCAAGCACATGATTCATAATTCATTGTAATTCGTGTAGGTAAAGGTAGGGATAGATAGATACTTTTTATTATTCATTGTATTTCGCAGTTGGTGATTATTACTGTTGAGTTGTAATAATTAGTGACTTGTTTGGTATGTTCAATTTGCACTTGGGAGATTTCACTTTTTCGTTTTTGTCATGAGGTGAGGTATCGATACGAAGTACGATACAATTAGCTTTGTTATGTGTTGAGTATATTGAAGATGTGTTCTCTGTCGGGTCGTGGTTTTTATGATAGGATGTGGATGTATGATATTGTAATACGTAGTTCCTATTCATATTCCTTACCTAAAGTAAATACTATGCTCTTGAACATTAAACACCTGGCACCTGGCGTGTGCTTTTGGTTTCGTTTTCGTTTGCAAAAATTGCATCATCAAGAGAGGATGTTGATTTGATGATGATATGATGATGAGATGAATTGTTGAAGATGACGTACAACATTGGAGTTCATCATTTCAGCTTTGGCATTTGCTCACCAAACTATACCAATTACCATGCTTGTTTTGGAATCGGATCGGGTACAAAATCCTATCAACTTGTGTTTGCTTTAATTTTATTGATTATATTCGGGTTCATGTTCGCATAATAAATGAAGTTTCCTGTTTTTCCTCTTGAATGGAACTATTACGTATCATTGACAAGCATGATGACTGTTTGATCGTGATTGTGTTTTCCAAGTTTTAAATTGTAATTAAAAGTTTTTTATCCGAACTGGATCATCAAAGAAATTAGATCATCATCACATTTTCAAACTCGTAATGTTTACTTTCCCTGTTTCTCCTATCTTTTCATTCGGATTTAATTATACTACTGCCGCAGTAGCCCGTAATCTTGCAGTATTATATCGTGTTAATACCTTTTCTGTTTGAATCATGATTCATGATGGTTCATGGTCTTTTCTTTTTATGTGGGTGTGTGTCGTGTGTAAGTTTTGTGGCATATGGCGTCTGTCCTCGGTTATCTCTCTCTCCTTTTGATGGATATACCTGGAAACGAATAGGTGTAGTGACAGTCTGCTACTGATAGTTGTGGTTTGGTTTGTTAAATAAAAGCTTAGTCAGCAAAACCCGAGAAAGGTTGATCAACTGTAAAAAAGACAGGATGAATAATTGAATGCAAGGTTATATATTCTACGCATGTATTTGCTATCATATCATGCCATGTTGAATGTTGTTGTTGTGTAGTACTTTGATGCGGTCATCTCTGAAACTTCGCAATCAATTAGGTAGTAAAAAGTAAAGAGACAAGACACAAGGACACAAAATGACAGAGTTCATTGTCGTTGGACGAGCAAAAAAAATTGCTACTCGTGCTCATGTTTTCAGCAGCGCAGCGTACGAATTACATTCATGTGTACATTGTTATGCATAAGTGAAAGACGATGACGCTTGTCGTTGTCGCTTTTTGCTTTCTCCGAAATCTAGAATAAAAAATTGATGGCGCAATACGTACAACGTACACTGTATACGGAGAAAGCATTTTTGTGCTAGTCTGGGTCATTTACCTCGGTCAGGCCAACTGGCTGGCAAAATAATTTTTTTTTGCGAATGCGAATAATATGTCGCTGGAAGTGGACACACACATGGTTAGGTATTGCTTGCATGTTTTTGTGTAATTGTTAGGTTAGTTTAGAAAGCAGGCATGTATATTACTTTGCATAAAATTGAAATGGGAAATGGGAGCTATCGATTTGTTTTTTTGCGCTAGTGCTTGACTGCTTGACCTTAGCTGCCCTGAATTTCACATAAGAATAAAAATAATAAAACTATGCAAAAGCTTTCTTCTTCAATGAATAAATATAAAGTATTAAGTATTCTGTCGTAGTTGAGTTTGAGTTGAAGTACCCTTTTATTTTTATGAAATGGCTTTTATGACTTGGAGAATCAAAATCAAAGGATTCGTTCCATTCCAACTTCCAGGAATCGTTTATTTCATCAAGTCAAGAGTAAAAATGGTGACACGATAAATAACCCTAGTTTAAAAGGTTTTGGTAGAAAATGAAGTAAACATATTGAGCAAATATACAAGATAATTCCAGATAATCCTTTGAAGCGTAGTATAAGTACTAAGTACTATGCACAATGTTCAATGTTCCAACTTTCCTTGTATTGTGTGTTTGCCCAGGACAAACACAAACACTTACCGTTAATACTTGTTAAAAGTACGTTTTTATTCCAGCCCATGAACTTTCTGTTGGCATTTATCAAATGTGGCGTGGCGTGTGTGGTGCTGGTAAATGTCAAAAGACACTTTACTCTTTGGAGCTCATTCCATTTTTTTCTACTTCAATGCGATATGCGATGTTGGCAGTTAGGGTGAGGTCTTTGTTATGAGAATTTGTGTGGGTTATGTACTAGATACATGGGAATACGGGCACGTTTAATGTTAGCAATGCAATGTGTTAGTAAGGAGAATTTACTCTACCTGATTTATACCTATAAAAGTACATGTACACTGTACAGGTGTACAAATACTTTTTACCACACCACATAAATGTTAAAGCAAGATTTTTATATTTATATTACCCACATGTTTGGCATATCTAAAGTCAACAGAATCCGATTCAATCATAAGGTGATAAATATGACTTAGGCAGAAAGTACATACGTAAAAGTGAATTGCTGACTTGCTGTTGGTGGTAAATCCTTCTTATCCTGTCGTACTCGTGACTGCCACTTATAAAATGACATTAGGAACACCAACGTTTGAGTTTGAGTCGGGGTTTTGTACGATCGTTAGTGCCGTTTTGGTAGGTACGCATTCACGTTTTAAAGCCATGTAAATAAGTACCCAAGGCCTTTTCTTGTGACTGAAGACACAATCTAAGTGTGTCTCCAACAATTCCAACAGCAACAGCCAAGCCGATGCAGTATTCTATCTGTCTGACTCGCTGAATGCTATGATGGGAAAAGGTTTGGTTGAAGTAGCAAGTGGCAAGGCAGCCTCCAGAGACGAAATGAGAACGTGATGTACATTCCAAAGTAGGAGGTAGGAGTATAGTATAGATAGTAGAACGAAACGAAGGTTCAATTCAACAAAAATCAAAATAGAAGGCGAGGCCATTCTATAATGCATATAATGTTATGTTATGTATCTACCTTTAAATGTCATGAAGAGCACTTGACTCAAGCTATAATGTGAGGAAGTATATATTTATGTAATAGAAAAATGTCTATATACATTTGGTAATGTCATGTATGTATGTATATACCGGCCGCGAGGTTGAATGTTGGATGTGTTTGTGATGCTGCTGCTGGTGTGGTGCTGGAAGGTTGCATCCCTCATCCAGGCTGTTGACCTATTTAAAAATGGGACTGCTTTTTCGGTGGGAAGAAGGTAGATCTCTCTCTCTCTCTCTCGTGATAGCAACTGGGTGGTATTCTTTCTGGTATTGCATCATATGCTACAGCTACATAAAAGATCTGTTCTTTAGAGTTGAATACCGTTTTGTTATTAAGTGTAAGCCTTGAGTGGGTTAAAATGGTGTTTGCTTGATGGGAGGGTCTGCGGGGAGAGAAATCCTTGTCCTACTTTTATCGTTCGAGTTGCCGAGACATTTTTTTGGTGGATTATTGATCCCGTATGTTTGCTGGGTTTTGGTTAAGTAGGTCAGGACGGAGAAGAGCCATTTTCTCGTTTAACTTCAGCTCAGATTCCCCACGTAATAGTAATCTTTGATGCTGTGAAATTCGTTAAATTGTAGTAAATTCTTTGCTTTAGCAGGTCGAAGTTAGATAGAGAGAAAGAGAGACCTACCCTGATTTGATTCTGAGCCTTTTTGGCTATGGCTGAAATGGCTGCATTATAATATGTAACCGCGGAGCGGAGAGTTGTTTTGGGATGGTCTCGTGTTCTTTCCTGCTTTGTGCTACTTTGGGAGGAGTGCAGTAAGAGAACGAGTGCCAGTGGTTTGGTTTCGTTTAACGTTATAACGGACCAGACCAGGCCAAAGAAACAGCGGTTCCATAGCAGGTGTATTTTTCATAGTGTACGTTCATGCTTAACCACATAACATGCATGCATTTCTCTTCTGGGTTCGGTTGACTTTGGCTTACTCATTTCATAATAAGAGTGAGTAATAGCGAACATATTAATATTATGAGTACAACTCACGAACACGACTTCAACGACATGGGAAGGAATAATTTATGAGGATAGTCAATTCAATGCATACAATATCAATAGTCCTTGAGATGAACTCAGTCAATATGAAAATGAAGCATGTGCTACTTGCTGCTAGTCTGCTATCTTCTACGGAAAAGGAAGTTGTGCTCGAAGCTCAACGTTGACCAGGCTAGGCCTTGTATCATGTCTGGTTTGGTTTTGGTTGTAGATTGTAGAATCCGAGTCAACATTTATTTTTATGGTTCTGACTCTGACCTGTTACGTTAATTGAATTCGTTTAAAAGTTTACTCCGTAAAAACAATGATAATAAAAAGTATATGAAATGATGATGAATGAGATTTGTCTACATTGTTCGTTGATCGTTTGGCCATGGATTTTGATTGTGTTATGCACTCCTGTCCATGTCCTGGCTCCAGTTTATGAACCCAAGAGAAAAAAGATTAGGAGAGGAAGAATTGCTTTGATAAAACTGGCTGTTGACCTTGCTTGAATTGCATTGGGAAAATTTATGATAGAAATTAGTAAATATTGCGCTTGCTCGCTTGAGTTGAATTGTTTTCCAGTCAGAGACAGATATAAAATTGTGTTCTTGTCCCGGATGATGATAAATTATCAATTATGAGGTTATGACCATCATAATTTGTAATTATAAGTGTGTTGCAAATGTTTCAATGTCCTAGCACAATGGCCTGCGTGTCAGTCAACTGGTTCCTTGTTGCGAGTTTGATGTTGATTGATTGAATTGTATGCGAAAAAGTAAAGTGTCTGGCACCAGGCTTCAGTGCACTGCACGCTGCCTATTTGAACCAATCAGTTTAATTACTTCTTTGACTTCATTGTGATTGTAAAGTCTGCTTTTAATACATTGTATTTACGTGCAGATAATTGCACAGTGGATGCTTCTGATAGCAATTGACTTTGTTGCATTTTTTCATGCTTCAACAAATGAAATATAATCAAATATCAAACAGATACGAGGGCACTTGTGTGTGTTTGTTTGTTATGCTAATGCTTGTTCTAAATTAGAATTGGAGCTTGGAGTACATGTTTTAATATGGTTTATTTGTGGCATTGTGAATCATGTTTGTTTCTGCTAAACTAAACTGGTGATGTAGTTTGTACTCTTGAGGTTGTGAGACGGATCTATGGTATGATTTTTTACGTTAAGCTGTCGCATGAACTTGTCAAGGCCCCGAAGCTTCTTCAACCTGTATGTTTAGTGAGTTGTATATGGCAGTAGCACAGTGACTTGTACAAGTTGTACAGTGAAATATATACACTGTAAAAGTGGCTCTGACTCTGGGTGGTTTGGTTTGGTATGAATGTTTTAGGTAAAATGGCAAGAAGGAAAGATGCTCATGCTCATAAAACATAGGGTTTTATGCTAGTGACTGATGTTTAGTGTTAGACTGACAGAGCGTGTGATGTGAGATGCACAATCATGAGACTTATATTGTATCAAAGTATCAACATTCAACATCGAAACAAGTTGGGGTAGCATACCAGAATAAGAACAGAAAAGTATAAAATGTGTGTAAGAAATGGGTAAGAATTGCATGAAAATGATGGTATTTATTGAGCAGGCAGAGAGAAGATATATTTAAGAGAAAAGTATAAAAGTATGCATGCATTATGTATGACATATGATGAGGGAGGCTGTCATCTCTCATAGTATGTATATATCTTGCACTACCCCCACTGTGTGTGGAAGTGTGCATTTGTGTACACCCCTTTGAATCCAACATGTAACATAGTTGTGTAGAAAATTGCTCCAAGGCACAAAATGTGAATGATATGATGATGCTGATGATAATAATATAAACGAAAGGAAAGGAGTTCTTTGTTGTTCAATACAAATAAATTGTGAAGCAAAAGCTAAAAGCAAATGCACACAAAACTGTTGTGAGATATACTAACATGTATAATGATGATCATGCTGATGATGATGATGATGACGATGATGATAATGTAGATATGCAATAAATGAAGTACTACTACAAACTACAACAACTTACATCCACACTCACGCATTTACATAGTGATTATTGCAGCAGGCAAGAGTGAGAGTGTTTGAATGAATGCATGCCACTGCCACTCTAACTATTACTATATATTACTACGACTGCTGAAAAACTCTTTTCTACCTACAAACTACAGCCTATGTATTTACATGTATAGTAATAGCAATAGCTCAGCTCAAGTCACACTCATGAGCGAAAAAAAACTTGTAGGCAACTCTTTCTTTGAGTTTTGTTCTGAACGTACACATTAAAATATGGTTATCTTCTCTGTATATGAATTAACTGAAGACTGAAGGGTTATGTTATATGGTTATAAAAAAAGGAGAGAGACAGAGACATAATGCATTATATATTATATGTATATATATATAATGTATTTACACCTTTATATATAAAGCAATGTGTGCGGTTTATGACGGCTTACTTACTTTATATATATATACATGTGTATAGACAAAACAAACCAGTTTGAGTTTTCTGATGTTGGCAGCGGCTGATGTGGATGGGTTCACTTGCTGAGATCGGAGGGGGGAAACTGGCTGCCATCACACAAAAATCATGCTACTCTTTTTGCCTTTTTTCACCATTTACTCTGCTCTTCTGTGTGTTTGCACCAACAGCAGCAGCGCTTTTCTCTTCTCTCTCTCTTGCTTGTTAGGTTCCCTTTTATATTGCTAGTCTCCTCTCAGAATAAGCCAGTATACTTATAGTTTTTATATTGGTAGGCCAAAGAATGCATAAAGTTTAGGTAGGATTGTAGGAATATGTATCCTGTATACTTTTACATGTACACGTTACGATGTGAGAGCAAGATATGATTATGTGATGCTGTGTGCAGATTCTAGGTTATTAGGTTGGTCAGTCTCTCTGCAACCTTTACAAAGGTTAATGCTGATTTCGAGTTCTTCCTCGCATTGCATTGCCAGCTATATGGGGATATGTGGTGTGTGTAATTGTGTGTGTGTGTGTAGTGTGAGTTAGATGAGAGAGAAAATATTCACCCCCACACAAATATGCACACACGATATTATTAGCAAGAGTACAAAATACAAAACAAACCCAAATGTTCCTGAATGGTTCAGGGACATTGTCGGTTAAAATCAGGAGGATTTCATAATAGTATATTCAACTCGAATTTCATGTGTGCTCGCCTCATTGTTACGGCTTAGTTGTGATTCATCGGCATCCGCATTGGCCATTTGGATTTGGGGAAGGTGCTTCTCTTTAGAAATCCCCCGTCAAAGTTTTCGTGATTGATCGTTCCTTGATCAGGTGTTGTGGATTCAATATATGCTAATTCTTCTGTCTTCACATCACAAATCTACAGTGAAAATAATTCCTATGGAGTTTGTTTTGTTCGTTCTATATTGAATCCAAGTTGATAGGAATTAATTTGTATTCCGAGTGAAACATGTGCACAGGGTGAAGAAGGCAGTTGTTGGTTCGTTGGTTGATGTATTTAGCGTGCAATATAAAAAAATACACACAAAGTTTTGTACCTGATTGAGAAGGATTGCTCCTCTCTTGTTATAGTAAACGGGTACCTGATCCTGTTGAGTTGTGGAAATCTTTTATTTTATTGGAAAAGTACCGACAAACCTATCTAACCCTTCATGAAAGCTGAGTAAGTAAAAAGACCCTAATCATTTTTGTCTTTTGTTTGTCTTCATTTTGTCAATAGAATAAAAGAGAAGGATTGGATTGTATGTAGAGTTATTTTGTTGTGGGTGTACTTTTTGTTAGGTACTTTTGACTTCCATTCAAAAATATAAATTGAATATATTAAATCATCATCTGATTTGATTATCTCTTTTTGGAGGTTGGTTGGACATGTGATGAAAGAAATTTAAATGCGGCATGTGGTGTGCTCTGTGCTGATACTCGTATGACTTTTGTTTTGGTATTGATTTTCTGAGTAAAATGTAAATTAGTTATTAAATCCTCTTTTTTTCCGTTCAAAATCTATAATTTCCAATGTAAATTGATTCAGTTGGCAAATATCGTAATAGTAATACATTTTCCCATTTCCGGTCCAAATCTTTTTCTCCCTCTCTATCTTTTACTGAGTCTGTTCCAATCCAATTCTCCTCTTGATAATATGTATTGAGCACAGTGAGTTGAGGTTGCTAGAAAGATGTGTTATTACACGAGAAAGCAAGGCTTGTTTAGAGATACTGATGTATATAAACACACATTAAAGTGTGGTAACTATCAATTTTTTATGTTGATTTGCCAAGTATTAAATCAGATATGAAATTTGGATTAGAATAAAAAAGAATATAGAATTATACGTTGTATTAAATGATGATGAAAAGTGGTAGAACTTCATGATTCATGTTGAATTGAATGCACCATTTCTGCTGCATTATAGTTTATATTTTGAGTAGATTTGAGATTGCCGATTGGATTGCAAGTTGCAAGGCATATAAACTTGTAGATATAAAAGTTTAAAAAAATTGTGTGAATGTTGAATATTATGTGCAAGCAAAAGCAAGCCAAAGTCAATCTAGGTAAATAGAGTAGCATATACATATATGAGTATGCAGTGTGATGTTGATAAAATATGTGGAGATACCAGTCAGACAAGGTTATGAGTTGTCTTTAGCTGGTTTACTTTACTTTGTTGATGGGGCTGGGGCTGATGATGATGATGATCTCTTCTCTCCTTTGCTTATATGCTTGTTCTCTTGTTGGTTGTTGCACTATACTTTGTATCGTGCGTTCATTTCAATCATTATAGTAGTTTTCTCGTGAATACTTTTGATGCCTTGATGCACTGCACTTCTTTTATTGTGTCATGAATGATGGCTTGGCGCTTGGCTGCTGTGAGAATTGTTTTAAAAATGCAATGCATTGTGATTGCATGCAATAGCAATGGTTTTCCTTCAGTTTTTGGTTTTTTAGTTTTATAGTGAATCATATATTGTACTTGTCCATCATGTGTTCATCACCACAACGTTATTAGCACGTCATTATGATATAGTCATGCCACACTTTGTTTTACGTTGCGTTTTTGTATTTAAAGTTGGTGGAAGTTTCAAAGAGTTAGTTAGTTGGGGATACCGATATGCTCTTTAATTCCTAACGTGGCTTGACTTGATATGATATGATATTTTTTTTGAAGAAGAATGACGAAGAGTCACACACCATTTTAGAAATACAGGTTACGTTTGTTCGTTTGTGTACTGACGTGAATTATAAGATCATTATTGTATATGTAAAAGATATGTAGATTTATGTGTATATAGCTTATAGCTTTAGCTAATTATTTCTTTTCATCTTCGATGCATTAAACTCATTCTCATTGTTTTGAGGGGCAAATCAGTTCAAAGTGAAGGCTTTTATTTCATTGATTCCTTGTCTGAACAACAACGTGTGTATAAAAAATAATATAAAAAATATACTCTCCTCTTGCTCGTTATGATTATGAGGTAATCGCTAGACTAAGAGCCTAAAGAGAGCCAGTGGAAACCTACAACCTCACACAACCTACCTGAGTTTTGAGCTAGAGCTAGCTTGTGCCTTGTGTGCTCATGAATATCTTTTAAGAAATGTAATGATGCATTGTTTTGTTTGTCTGTTCTATGCTAATATAATTTTGCATTGAATTTATATCTTGGTAGTTGGTATAATAAAGTAATATCATTATATTTTTTATTAGAATGGAATAATAATGGTTTGTATATGAGCGTGTTAGCGTGTCCTTTTGGTATAGGTAGGGTAGGGTATGGTTTATGGTTCTTTAGTACAAAGAACTCATAATAATGGATCTCATATAATCTTTTGATCATCATAATTGTGCACCATTTGCAAGACTTATATGGTGTTGGAGTTAATTTAGGTATGCGTGTGGGAACAGTGAACAGATTAATATTTTGCATCCAATACGTTACATGCTATACGTGTGTGTATATGCAACAAGAACGAGAGATTTGGAGTAGAAGAATAGAATCGAAGAAGGAGAGAGAGAAGATAATTCATCAATTTCAGCTAATGCCATTACTGGGGATGGGAGGATGATGATTATGATGATGATGGGCTTGAACTTCATTTCATTTCATATTTTTTGGAAGATAAATGTGAATAGGAACGATTAGAGGAAAGTGATGTGTATAGATGATAGAGGAGAAGAGTTTTTGAGTCGTTGAGTATCAAAATCAAGAAAGAACTCTTCTTCTTCTTATGCACATTTCTTCTCTCTCTCTACCGTGTTGAATGTTAAACTTAAATGGAAGGAATGAAAATGAAGGTAGACTAATCCATAAATATATACATACCTTTCATACCTTTTCGTTCACAGAAAAATTTATACTCATGCATTCACTCGTTGACGCGTCATTTAAGGGCTTTTCGTTTCGTTTGATGCTCCTCCACGCTCTTGGTTCTTGGTTCGCTTGCTTAAGAGCTCCTCTCCGTCATGTTTCATGTTCTTATTTTGTTTGCATTATTATTATATTGCTAGTGAGAGTTTGGTACATTGTTTTGTAACTCAAAAAAGTCAGAATCATCTATATATAAAGGATTTTAGCAGCATTAGCATATATGTTTATGTAGCAAACATGTAGAATAGGAATCCCACAAGAGAAGACGAAAATACAATGTACTAGTCTGGCTTCTCTCTCGTGCTCGTTCCTCATTCTCTTTTTCTGTTGTTGCACACACGTTTTTTGTGTCTCTTGACTTGAGTCTTTCAAGATAGTTGAAATGTTGAAAAGAACAAGAACGTTAACGTTGCAATGTTTGATGGTTGCTTGAAGCGCTAGCAATTTGGTTATTATGACGTAGTCTCTCTCGTACTTACCACAAACCAAATCCAAAGCAAACCACCACCTACATACATATTTATATAGATATATCTGTTTACATGAGTAGGTTTTAAACATGGCAACATTTTCATTTGGATAGATTAACCTTGTGTCGATCTTCCTGTGTCGCTGCTTTGGCTTTAGAGAGAGAAAAGTATGACGATAATATTGCATTGGTTTCGTTCTTTTTGCTGCATTCTGAAGTATAAAGCAAAAGCAACTAGAGTAAAGAGTTGAGTTGGTTATGTTATGTGTATTGTAACATAACCCGAAGCTAGTGCCTCGTTTTTGAGCCTCTGATGTGTGATGTTGTTGCAACCTTGGTCATGAAGGACAACGAATAGAGAGTGCTTCCTTATCTTAGTCTCACTCACGTTGCTTGCTTAGCACTTAGGTTATGTTCATATTTAGGACACAGGACAGAGAGAGAGACAGAGACACTACGCTCGTTCATCGTTCATTTGAATCGTTAACAGCAGCAGAATCAGCCTTATATATTTTTTCTGCAATGCAATTACCTAACTGTGTGTGTGTCGTGTGTGACATATAGTTAGAGAAAACCGCCCTGTTTTATACATTCAGTGTATATCTCTGAATGTCTGATGATTCTCAATTGGAATTGGCAATTGGTTTGGCGTTTTTGGTAGAAAGGAAGTATGAAGACCAAGGTTAGACTCAGCTTTGCTTTGATGATGATAATGATGCAAATTGCAAATAGGGAGAACAAAGAGGGATTTGGTGTGTGTGATGTATTTGACTGGGAAAAATGTCAGAGGAACATATTAGGTCTTGTCTGGCTTTGGCTTACTCTCCTGTGACGAAATTGTCTGAAGCGGTTGATTAGACTGAATAGAACAGCTTTTGAAGTTTGAACATTATTATGTTAGAAGTTCGTTAGAGCCATCAGATCTCATCACGGATCATGTAATTTATAAATCCAAACTATTCTTAGTAAAACTAAGGCATATGTCATATGGAAAGAATTGTTGGGATAGTCGATAGAGATAGACAAAAAGAGATGATGAAAAAGAATGAAGGCTCAACTAGCCCCGTCCCTTTAATATTGAAGTCATTGAAGGTTGATTTTGATTGTTAACTAGATTAAATTAGAGAGAAGCATGAAGATGAACTATTGAACTAGAACTAGCGTTTCTGTCTACTGAATGTCTCTTTCTTTCTAGTCTTGGCAATCCCATTAATTAATTTCCGTCAACATGTGAGTCGTGAGGATATGTGCCTATTCAATCTACTTGTTGTTTGTTTTTGTCAGCCTCGAAGTAATTTGACTTTGACTCCATCCAGCTTCACACCTACGCGACGTACGTGAGGTTCTAATTCCAAAAGCAATTTTAGCTTTAGGATTTAGCTTTAGTTTATCCACTTCAGTAGCGTATTCCGAAATGAAAATGAAATGTATCTTGATATTCCTGATACGGAGAAAGAGAAGAAGTAGGTATCCATTACAGGATAGAATTAAGTTAAGCCTAGGAATTATGTAAGGTAGATTTGGGATGGGAATAATGCGAATATTGACTTGGAGAAGAACGTAATTTGAGTCTCTGGTTTGGAGGTAATGATGGGCTTGTTTATATTTAAAATGTTTAGTGTATTATTGATTTTTAAAAGAATAACCTTTAGTCTTTAGCCGGCTGATATTGGCCCCCAGGAATTTGTTTGTATCTACATTGAATATTCCATTTAACGATGACTGTATCCAACCGTACCAACGTGTTGCATATTGCATGTAGTTTATGTTGTTGTGGAAGGAAATGTTCATCGTTTCATCGATTATCTATTTCCCATTCCCATTGAGGAGTTGAGAATTGAGTAGTTGAGCTGTATACCTAATTGTACATTAGTTTATAGTTATATGGACGTGTTACGTGTAGCCGTGTAGCTAGTTCTATATACTTATTGGCTGGCTGGCTGAAATAACTAGTAATCAGATAAAGTTCATACACTTTCGAGGTCATTCCATTTGATAATTATTATGCAGAAACTATAAAACGTAATGTTCATTTGTTATGCATTTTATAACATAATGGGTTTATGAGTGTATAGCATAATGCACGTAAACCCTCTTGAACTTTAAGGTAAACAAATAATTTACTGGAATTACCAACGTACCTAAATAAAAAATCGTATTGTTCCACGTTTTGCCGAAAGAGCGTTGAGCGTAATAAGCTTTTACTTGGAAGTTTGAATGACACCTGATACCGAATAAAATTAGTCGTAAAAGATTAGTATTATGATTATGATGATATCATTTTTCGGTCGATGATGATGCGATGGTGTCAAGTGTCTAATGGGCGGATTATTTTTTTTTATAATTTTTTTGTACAGAATGTTCCAGAGGAAAAACCCAGGCCCTGGGTTGCTCGTTAGTTTGCCACCATCTTCAGAGTCTTCAGTGGTAACTATAAAAAGTGAGTTACCTCCACCATCTCACCCAGGTGATGGAGGGGACAACTACGTGGGACTTCCTCCGGCAAAGAGAATTAGACATGAATCATCGAATAATGACTGGGGAGACTCGGAGTCTTCACCAGGAGGTCACATCAATGCATCTCAAGGTTTTACATTCACATCACCTCCGGGCAGTTTGGATGATCCCTACAGTCCTCATATTGGTAAGGAAATTGATTGAAATAGATTTTTATTTGCATATTTTCAATACCAGAACCGGGCATGTGCGCTCTGCAAACAAACAATAGGGAGATCCCCGATGAAAATGCATTTAAATTGAGAAGAGATGAGTGGAAAAGGGAATAAAACTAGCGATGCATTTAATGGGAGAGTCGAGTCGAGTGTGAGAAGCTCACATGAGTCATGAGCATTAAAATGATGATGATAGTTTGATAGTTCCTTCAATTTAGCATGGAACCATGGGACATGGAACATTGTTATATAAAACGAAAGATGTGCATTGCACTGTTGGTTTGTTCCCATTTGGGCATTGAAAGGTCATGATGTAAATTGTCAGGAGCGTGGAAAAAGTTCATGGAGAGTTTTCATCTTCTCTTCCTTTAATAGCTTAAACCCACAGCTGTGTGGGAAAACTTTTGTTTAACAAGGATGATATTCGCCTCCGCCTCATTCTTTCGGTCTTTCTATGATGGTGAATGGATATAATGTTCACGTAACATTTATTCTCTTCTAAAGCGATTGTGGAAAGGGAAACAATGTAATCCTGTAATACCTTGTAGTTAGGTATTTGCAAAGCATTTAAATGAAAAACGAAACCATCAAAGAACAATAGACGGCAGCTTAAATATCAAAGAAAATGCCAGTAAAGAGCTATTTCACCCAAGTCGACGTATTATATTATCGCATGTTCCTTTTTTAATATCAGATCAGATCAGAGAAAATAATTTTCATAAGGAACGTGAGTCGTGATGACTGATTGTCGCTTACGTCTGTTCCTCTATAAAACAAAGGTAAAAAGCCTAAGTCTACATGTGACGTGGTTTGGCCGTGGTTCCTTTTTGGCTAACATTATGGATATGGATATAATAATATAGTCTAATATAATCACAATCACGGAGCATTATGGTTGGCGTTGTTGGAGGTTGGAGCAGATTGATGTGATGTGTGAATGGCATGGGGGTTTGTGGACTGTGTGGATGTGATGTGACGTGTTTGGTGGTGGTTTTGGCTTTACATGTGAGCAAAAATACATACAAATACTACATTCCATGTTCCCTTCTGTTTCTTTTGTACTATTAACATTGCCAGTAAACATACCGAAGTTTAAGAGTAACACCTAGAGAGAGCAGTCATAGGCATAGGAGAGCAGTGATTCGATTCGTCAAAATTAATCTGACTTTTAATCGTGTAATACATATAGCATAATGTAATGTGGGATTGGATGGAGATGGAGACAGAGACGGTAAACATATATGCGTAAAAATTCCTTTTGGTTTAAAGATATTTTATCGTCATCGTGTGTTTTATAGGTATAAAAAGATTGCACTATAAGATGATATAATAATATAGGGAGATATTATAGTTGGAGTTGGAACGATGTTTAGATATGATTTGATTATATATGTCTATGTCTGTTATAGGTGGTTTGAGTTTTTCATGGAGTAAAGTTTTTATAGTTGGAGTTAGTGAACGAACGATAGGATTGCATGTCGAGGTTGTTAGCATTATAAGAGGGTTCATACTTTAGAGCATGGTGATAGTGATGATGAGGAATGCATGAACATGTTTAGCTCTTTCTGATTCTTTTTTGGTGGTGCATGTTGTTTAGTTGGAGAAGAGAGAACTCGTGAGAGAAATTCGCTGTATCATATGTTTTTATGAGTAGGTTGTATAGGTTCCTGCCTCTGGCTGTCAGTATAATAGATGTGGTTGAGGAGTGAGCAGAGTTGAGACTGGATGATACGGTTGGAAACGTAGTTAGCATAAAAAAGTATGTAAGCATGAGTGTAACGTAACGTGTACGTATTAAAGTTGGGATGAAAGGAAAAGGAGTAAGGAGATGAAGCATATAGAAGTACACAATACACTATATTGTGTGGACATTATTGCATTAAACTTCAAGTGGAATATTTGGCATGTGAGGTTTTGTATGTTTGCAAATACAAGATTTCTTCTTCGCTGCTCTCCGTATGTATTACAGTCATATTGTTAGGGTAATATAGAGACAGAGACATGCTGCTGGGAGTAGTAGGGATGTATATATGATGCATGGCTGAGTTGGTTTTTTGGTTGCATGAAAAAGAAGGAGAAGGAGAGTGGAAGTGGAAATGTATGTATAAGAGAGAGAGAAACGGAAGGCTGATTTTGATGGAATGGAAAGAGTTGGCCAGAAAATGAGAGAGAGAACGAATCGACTAAGCAAGCCCCCGAAGGAAGAGTTTCCACCCGACTGTGAGCTTGTGAGCAGCACCAAAGCTAAAGCACCACCCACCCACCATCCACTATTACAAGTACTAGAGCTCCTTCTCAACTCAGGTTTTGGTGTATGGAAGCAAAGAACCTTAAACTTGAACACCTCCTCCAGTCTACATCCTACATTGTCATGATCATCATCATCGTAGAAAAGGCTTTTGCGTGTGAATCCAGGATATATAGCATCCGCTGGTTCGGCACTTCCACAAATGAAATGAAGATTTGAACATATACTATTTTATACATAGTTTTTCGTAGCGTAGACGTTCTCTGACTTGACTCCTTCTCGAAAAACTCTTTTCATGCAGTGATGCACACATACAAAAGTTAAGTTGAGAGAGAGAGAATTCAAGTTGAGATTCAGATGAAAGTATAACACATACTAATCATCATATCACTGCGAGCTCAGTGTGTAACAACGAAACTAACGAAAGGAAAGTTTACTTTGGCATTTCATCTCCGGACTCATTTAGGATTTAGCACGTAGGGAAGAAGAAGAAGAAAATAAGGCTCAAGTAACAAAAGTGACTGGACTTTTTATATATTTTAGTTTAAGTGACTCGGTTTCAAAAATTGGTTTTATTTTTAAGGGTCGAATGTTTCCAAATTCCATTTTGAATTGTTCGACCTGCAACTGGAAAGAAGTAGTTAAAAAGTTTGCCTTAAACATTTTTAATAAT
>JAANSM010000623.1:0-25585 GCA_036850725.1 Orchesella villosa | reverse complement strand
ACATTAAATATGAGGGTTTAGGGTTTGTGTAAGTAATTGAATGTAAATGTGCACTACTCATGGCAGAGACATATACATTAAAACTTATTCACTTTAATATTTTAAGTTTTTCACTCGTTGACAAGGTGTTTGGCTTGCTAGTTTCTTTGCTCTTTTATGTTTAGGTGGAGAGACGTTTTTTATAATCATGCTAGATTGCAAGTTCTCATCTTCCAAACTATGAAGGTGGCCTTCCTTTTAATGCTGATCTTTGATTCAATAATTTTAACTTACATCTTACATGATATAGCAGGTCCCACTGCTCTTTAGCCTTTAAAACAGTTTACTAATGAATCATGCTGACTTACATCCAACCCATGTACTTGATGAAACTCACGGCTGAAAGATGGGGTTTCTAAATTTTACAGTGCACCAAGGGAGAGTTAATTATATTGCGTTGTAGTGGTTGTTAATTTTGTGAACATTAAATTGTAACAATTTAACCCAAGCTGTTCTTACCTACAAAAATTTATGTCCATGTGCAGAGCATCAACCTTGAATGAATATGTACTAATGTACTCCTTGTGGTTTAGAACTTCCTCCTGTACAGCTGTGTCACCGTATCAATCATCAAATTTTAATGGACTAATTTAACGTAAGCTTGCTTAAATCAGTAGTATTTCAGTTATTGTTATTACGACAGGGTGCTCGAGTTCGTAAAACCATGGTGACCTTCCATACGGATTCAGTTGTCAAAAAAATATAGTCGTCAGCCAGAGTTCAGAATCAATATGTTTCCACGTTTGACGTTACCATACTAATCAGGTTAACGAGTGTTTGAGCAATGATAGAGAACTATATACTAACTCAGCATTAATCGGCCGTGTCTAATGACTTTCCTTCCAATTGGTAATTATGATATTTTTCATAGCACGTTTTATTCCTGTAGATACGTGATTACGTCGAATCAATTATGCTGCTAATATTTTCCTTCTGCTTCTGAATAGATGGCTACATATATAGGCATAGCTATCAAATTTATATCCTGAGATTAAAAGGTAAGAGAAGCATCTGCAATTCGCCATCAAAAATGGAGTTATTCAGAGATTTGAAAATGCAAATTAACAAATCCATGAAAATCTTTATAGTGCAACACGGTTTTGATTGCTAACATTGAAATATTGATCTAGATCTAACCATTCCAAAAATAGCCATCACGATAAAAACGTCAAGAGGAAAACGTCATTTTCACCCAAAATTGCAATATTGGTTATGGCATGTCAGAAACAAATATGCTACACGCCGTCATTTTGTGATATACTTCCAGCTTGCAAAAACTAGGTTTTGAATGCGGAAATGAATTCATTTTAGAAAAGTTTGTGATGACTGCATGAAAATATGCAATTAAAATGTTATTACATTACACGTGCATCATCAATATTATAAAAGCTGATGGTACTGACCAAGGCTATATTCATTTACATATATACAACTTCAATATGAACGAAAGCTAAATAAATATAAAGATCTATGTGTAACATAGTAACATGCATCAGTGTGGATTTGTAAAAAAAAAGTGTAACACTTGCATTAAACATCAATGCCTTCACATTCTTCATCATTTTATTTTTATAGACATCAGTTTACATTTACGACCCTTGCCTACATGCCCCACAATCAGATACGGACTGACTGGATTTTCATGCTGATGTTTTTGCCACATAATTTTTTTTTCAATACAATCTCATTCCATTAACTACAAACCACTTGTACAAGAAAGAATCTATAAGAAATTGTTGCGTAACATGACCAATGAAGATAAAAAGCTATAGGGCGTAAAAAAATCCAGGGGAGAAGAGCAAAGTAAGAAGGAACTTGGAGGAAGAACAGTACCGACCGTGATTATCTTTTTGGCTTCCACATCTTCTACCACACCACCAAGAACAAATCACGTAACTAGCTCTTATTTGAGGATTGTGCCCTTGTTACAGAGTAGTAGTTTTGCTGTCTGTTGCTGCTTACCTAAATTATTCCCCAACTCAACTCGACTCTCAGTTTTGTAGCTCCTCGTGCTTTGTTAGTGCTTCGATCTTTTATGAAAAAACATGACATTTATAGCAAATCATGAAAAATATTGCACTCCCTCCTTTTAAACTTGTTGATTGTTTGCTTCTAGGGCATTCATAATATTACTGACAGTTGCAAAAAAACATGGTGCACCAAACAGAAGCATCAAGCAATGTAATATTACTGCTGGCCCAATCACCGATGTAGATATATATCTACAACTGTAACCAATTTACAACGTCCATGCATAATTTATCCAAAAGTTATTTAACCACACGGTAGTTGTTGTTGTGTGTGTGTGTGTGTGCTTGCAAATGCACGACTTTTGTAGATGACCCTGGCCCACGGATATACAATTTATAGTGACGAGACAAATGAGTTCTTATCCCAACACTGGTTCTGGTTTTGTCCCATTTTTGCATCTTTCAAGAAGCAACTGCTACTGAATCCGGATATTCATTTTGGTTTTACTAGCTAGCTAATGGAGTTGGTTGATAGCTAGACGGCATAGGTATATTAAACGCCTTGTGTGTTTTTCCGGACAGATTTTGGCCTAGTCATTTAAGAACCCGTTAAGAAAATCCAATTAAATATTCCTGATCGAAAGTTAATTTTTAATATTAAGAGGGTAAGATAAACATGGAGTTTTCAAAAAAATCAATAAATGTTTACAAGGAATCGCATTGAATTGAAGGGTGCTCAACAAATATTTACTGACAGCTAGCTTATTTATTTCACAAAATTATAACGTGATCAAACATGCATGTAAAGTTAATTCATGTGGTAGTCAGTCGACCAGGCAAAAAAAAGTGCTTTCTTCAATGTGAACATGCATGCACTGCAATATATTCTAAATTTGATGAACATACATGATGTGTTGGCCCACATCCTTCAAACTTCAAGTCAACACGCACACACTCTTCCTTGCCTTCATCTCTCTCTGGGATGATGATGGTGTCAGATTTATGTCTTAGGAAATTAAGTCGTGCAGTAAAAAAGGTAATCAATTTGTAAATTCTTCAAGAGCTCATCACGATCATTAACACCCATGAAGCTGAAGGGACGGATGACATCAATGATTGTGGCAACCACATCGTCTTCATCAATATTATTATTGCAAGAAAGGATAAGAGTTTCAAACAAGCCTAAGATTGGATCTGAACAATTCTTCGATTGTCTATAAGTATATATATATATAATGCTGAAAATTGTGTTCGTTACGTTGGCTTCCATGATGAATGAATATAAACTAGACTTTAGTTATAACAACCCACAACACTTTCAAATCAGTACACACACATAAAACACACAGAAGAAAGATGCTACATCATGTATCTCAATTCATTTTTCTGCTGGGTGCTGCTAGTAACGTACACAGTTTCAGATACTAATATTGGCGCATCTCTTGTGACAGCTTGAAGGATGGGGAGTCTTAATCATTCTGTAGCAAATTCATTTCAACCCTATTTTATAACTATATAAATCCAGCATTTTTTTTATATCATCCAACATTGAACATAAACACACGACATTTTAGTTTAATATTGCTTGTCTCTTCATTCATTGTTACACAACAATCTGACTGGTTATTATTACGAGTCTGAAAAAAGAATGAAGAGAAACGAAAAGGAAGTAAAAAACCAGAAGTTGTATGTGCAATGCAAACATAACCACATTGGAATAAAATGATAATGAAATTATGAAGCTAGTTTTTACTCTCTTGCATAATATTCTGATTTGTTTTGAGAATGATACGGTAATTCATTCATTGTATCCATTCATACACGGTCTGTGCATTGGATAGCCGGCCAACACCATGGAACATTTACCATCTACATGTTCTCCTTCATATGAACTTGTCCGGGCAAAATGACATTGTGTGCCTATTATGCACTTTTTTACACAAGCAAGGTACACATGATCACTGGTTCACATTACATTATTCCACTTGCTTTTGCTTACGTTCTCAACCAAATCATGGAGTATCTACTTGACTTACCTAGCAACACAGCGCACACCATTTCTTTATTTCCAAGCAAGAAATTAAGCCCGTTTTTTTGCATCCACTTAATCGTGCTCTCTCTCTCTCTCTCTCTGTGTCCGCATCACACTCTGCAAAAAAATTCCCATTGTATGGTTACACGTATTGGGAATGAAAAGTGACTTTCAAATAAATCCCAGATCATCATTATGTACGCTACAAGAATCTAATTGCCGTCTTACTTATGAGCTTAACACAAATCATGTATATATTATAGTATGTTGTGTTGTAATCCAAATGAAAGCGAGAAGAAGAAGGTGCTAGTAACAACTAACGAAATTAGAAAATTGTAGGGATGACCACCAGAAACGACAGTAATAGTGAGGATAAAAAAATGAATGTATTTTGCAATATGATTAATTACAGCCAAGGGTTTATATTAGGCAGGGACGATCACACTTTTTTGTATGCAGAAGAGAAAAAAACATTAAATACTACTGGTTTATTAGAGTGATATGTATGTACAAGGCATGACACAACCAATAATTACCTCGCAATTTTAGAGACTGACCAAGTAATAAAATTTGGTGATTCGTATGCACGTTTTGAAGTTTCGGAGGCTACCGCAACAGAAGATGATGATGATGATGACGATGAGACAACGACGAGAGATCGTGTTGTAGATGATGAAGAGTTTGACTGAGCTACGAAAGAGAGAGAGATGAACAGGTTGGCATCTTCCTTTTCCCTCCCACATTCCCACACCCAACTCCTGTGTCCTTTTAAGTGGAGAAAAAAACAAGACTAAACCTGACGGCATATCAAATAGACTTCTATACAATGTATATTATTATTATTATTAGATATATAAATAAAGTGATGCAACTACCCAACAACCTTTTGTAGTAAGACGAAGCTCATGCTGCTTTTTTATTCTTACGTGCCTTTCCGAAACAGTCATATAAGAAATTGGAGTCATAGTCATGCTCATAATGAATCGAGGACGGACAGATGGGTGAAGGAAAAGGATGCATGGATAAATGGATTTGTGTGTGTGATGGATGGCTGCAAGATACAGAAAGAGAGAGAGAGAGAGAGAAAGGCAGGAAGGAATGAAGGCTCCGTCAACTATCATCAACATGTGTACTTCTTTAAAACTTCCTGCTGCTTCTTTCAAACCTTTGCTTACGTCCGTCCGTAATTTCTTTCCGAGTTGTTTTTATCTTACTTTAAGCATATTATTATGAAGAAGGAACGAAGAGCTAAAGTCCTTTTCCGAGACTCCAGTCAGACTTGCATAGCCAAAGACTTACCTGGCCAAGTGGAACGTACATACGTCAATATATACAAGGTTTCGATTCGGCTTTACCTGTGTGAGAGAGAGAGAAGCAAACATATTTTTCATATTTGATGGAATGATGCAGTCATGCAGACACGAAAGCACGGCAGAGGCACTTGAACAAGGATGCTGTGTAATAATGATTATATAAGAATTTCTTCCGATTCACTCCAAGATGCACTATTACGCCATACCACCACGTTGCTATCAGTCAGTCAGTCAGTGTGCTAGAGTTTAAGGAAAGAAAATCCAAGAAATCATCATCCACATGGTAATAAGACAAGGTAGAGATTGTCTCAAAAAGGGGAATAATGGTTTTTATTTCGTAAGCTCGCACACAAACAAACTACGTGAATAGCGAAGACGCTTAAGCCAGGTTTTTGCGTGGTGCTCTGTGCTCTCACTCAATATCTGTTATACTGCAAAAGGGCCAGGGCAGTGCAAGGATCATTGGAGAGGACGGCGTATCTATACACACCGATGGGTAATATTTAATGTTGAATTAAAAAAATATTATGACCATGTAATAGAAAAGATGCACACTTTTCCTCTGATTAGATATATAAAGACAAGGAGGAGTAGATGTAATGATGAGTATAGATTTAATGAATTTCCAAAGGTTAGTGCAGCATTATTGTTATGCATAAAACTACATTTGGATGCAGAAGAAGGAGATGTTGTTGTTGATGATCACACATTTATTCTCTCTTCATTTTTCTTAAGGAATATTAAGTAAATGGAAGAGGAGAGAGGATATCTGTGCGATGATCATCTTCCCTCACACACACGCTTGCATTTGCTTACATCACATCATCTCATCTCCTAAAGCTGGCCTGGCCTGGCCAAAGCTGACTAGCTTTTTCTGAGATTTTGTTGCTGTTACTGGTGATTCTTATTATGAGAACGATGATCATGATGATGATGAGCCATCCAAAAGATCCACAAGTATTACATTATATCACACATACTCACATACATTTTATATTGCAAGGAGAAGAAAAGCATCACCACTACTACCACCACCACCACCATCGTCATCATACTCATCATCATGATGATCATCAGGCAAGTCAAGGCAGGGCATAGAGACAGCCACCACATGGCATGGGAAGCGAAAAGGATGATGATAAGGAATGTATCGAAATAATAATAATATTACCGACATGCATGTAAGCAAGCAAGTTACTCCTCTGCGTAGTTCAGTGATGCTGCTGCTCCTCACTTGGAAAGATAGAGAGAGAACATGGTAATGAGAGAGAGAAGAGAAGAGTCGGCAAGTGAATTAGCTTGCAACTAGCACAACATCAGTTTTTTCCAACAACTCTTCACACACAGAACACACACCAGTGAAGTGAAGTAAAGTGTGTGAGAGAAGAGAGGAGTAAGAGAGAGAGAGACAGAGAAGACGTATCATACTTTGCACCACTGTCCATTCGCGTACAGTTGGGAATACGCTGTGAGACAGTGAGTTTCTTTGATCGAGAGTTCTCTTGTTGCCGTTCCTTCCAACAACTCCTACTCCTGCTGCTCCTCTTCATTGTGCTTTTTTTCCTTTAACTTTTTTTTGTTGGAGTATTAGCGCCTCCGCAAGACCAAGATATTTTTTGACATAGTTAGAAAGATATCTACTTGCATATATAGCCAATTATATATATGTGTGTTTGTGAGACTATGGAAGTTTAATGCTGTAAGTTATTGTTGTTAAGTAACCAAAAAACAAATGATTATTCATAATTCACATAAGGAACTACTGGACTTTGATATCCTATTCAAAAAAATAGCCCTTTAGTAAGCCGGGGAAATTTTGTATTGATGCTGGAAGCTATGAGTTTAAAACGCTATAAACAAGTCAAAGAGTGAGAGAAATATATATATATTTATTTCATAGTAACGTTTTATCTGTTACTCTCTCCACTTTATTATTAATACTGCTGCAGAATAACTTTTGTACTGTGCGTGTTCCAAATAATGTACATTTAGCTTTAAATAAGTCAATGGATACATAGAGAATAATACAGTGAGCGCTTTGCGGTTTCCACTCTTTTCCTCTGCATACTGTCATCATCACAAAACAACAGAGAACTGAATTGTGGGGAAGGAACAAAGTTTTTATCGCAGTTTGAGTGTTTGGCCAATGTTTGACTTTTTCATGTTCCAAAACATATGAACAAAGTGAGGTGGAATATAGAAAAGGCAACATTTAAACTAATATGACTAAACCAAATTTGACTGGACTGGAATGCACGTAGGCACATAACTGTGGGAGTAAAAGTTTAGTTTGCATATTGCCATCAAATGAGAGCCACGTAAAAAAAACGCTAGTGACTATCTACCTACCTGTGGGCTCTTACATCGTTTCTCTAAACTTTTATTGACGCTCAAGGAAAACACAAAAACCACCGGAAAATAAATTGTAAATGAGTTGCATCGTTTTTTGAAGTGTATATGCACACTCAATTGTTTACAAGCTGCAAACAGCCTCCGGATTAAAGTCAGTTTCAAATAGATTCAAATTCATTACTTCTTTATTTGATGCGGTGAGCACGGCATAAGCTTACATGATCCGCTGGAATGGATTCTTTCACATCAGTCAAATGCATGTGATTGTTCCGGTTTTTGGTGACAGTTTCTGTTGATCAATATTACTTGCCATCTCTAGTAAACGAGAAAGTGACTTGTTTATCCCCTGTTGCAAGTGGTTTTCACGCATATTATCATCATCATCTCTTCTCATATATGTAAATTTGAAAGAGCACGAGCCCGAAAGGAGATATCAGTTATCAAGCGACTGAAATTTGAATGCACATTCCCCTATCAAGAACAGATTGTGAAAATGATTGCTAACTAACTGGAGGATCTTTACTTACAACTTATGCCTGTAACGTTATCATCATCAGCTCAAATCTCTACTCTTTTGATGTGAGAGAGAGAGAGAGTGTGTGTGTTTGCCGAATAATCAAGGAGAGAACCCAATACTTCTCTCATGACTCACTTTTATTTACTTGGCTTTACATCTACATACACAGAGTTTGCTGGAGCATAAGCAAGTGTATTTGTGTGTGTATAAAAGAGACTTGAGTTCACGTTCACACTCATCATCACGTTATGAGCTAATTGTGGGACATCAAATCAAAAGGGCAGGGTAAACACGACGTCAACTTCAACTGTCGCTTCACTCTCCTTCTTTTCCCATTCAACGTATTCACGTAATAAACCACACAATTTTAAGTAAATTTTTGCATTTTCGCAACAGAAAAGAACTGAGGAAGTTTTTTGAGGCTTGCAGCAAAAAGAAGAGCGGAGAGCTCAGCCTTTCAGCCTTGAAGTATATAGTTTTGAATGCTTTCCTTTATTTCAACACCCATTACGTACACACTTACACCACGTAATACTTCCCTAACTGTGTGCGGTTGTTTAGCTATTTTGCAACAAGTTTATTGTATTTACCGATCAAATGCAATGGAAATCATGATGAGGATGATCCGCTACATAAAGAAATGATGAATGCTATACGACCACCACTTGAAACACGAGTATCATGAGTGGACTATGAACATATATATATCTAATAATGCTCCACTGGTCACTCTCTCTCTATATATCTCAATAGTTTTTTTTGATGGAGCAGTGAGAATGAAAGATTTATTGTGTTGCCATTTTTAAATAGCCTGTTGCTTTTAATGTAGGCACATACCACACCGACCGAGAGTATTTTGACAAGTATCACGCGAAAAAATGAACCACCTCATTCATTGTCAAATGATTATATGATTAACTTCTAAATTGGTTGACAATACATGGTTGCTCTAATTACTGTGACGATCTTACATGCAACTGGTTGATGTAAGACACAATTTGTGAGTAGGGACAAGGGAGAAGCGCATGTAACAGAACATAATAGCACAACAATATAAAATATATATATACTGGTTCGTCAATTCATGTTGTTTCGACTCTATCATCATCAACTCATCTCACTCAACTCGTTGTGCATCTTCCCTGTGCAGCACTGAATCTGATGTTCCAAGGACAACAGGAATTTTTTAAGCCGTTACGCTATCACTTCTTTGAACTCTAATAAAAATTTGCAAAGCAATAGTCACGTCAAACAAACTCTTTTTTGCAACTTCTCATCCACTCACTCGCTGATCCATAACCAGGAGACAATCTATCCATCATCAGTAGGAGCAGAGATATATACACACTGCTTTTTATATAATATATTCATTTTTGTGTGGAAGCTGTTGCTCTTGCTGGAAAAGAAGAAGAGGCAGTCTAAAAGCTGAAAGCTTAGTCTAGCACTTTTTTTCCATCATCTTCAACACACATCCAAAAGAATCATTATTGTTATCAAAATCACTGGGCTGAGTATTATCTCACCGGTTCGGCAATCCGGCCAAGTTATTACCCCTTTTTTTCCTCAGTATATATAATCCTTCATGGATTCATGTGATGTTGATGTGCTTCAAGAAAATACATAAATCCCTGTGATTTTTACCTGCAACTTTAACTGCACGTAGATCCTCAAACAATGAGAGTATAGGTTCTAAGTAGACTATAGAGTTTTGACCATTGCACAAAAATTGCAGGTGATAGGACAAGGTTGCATTTTACATTTTTTACAACGAAATACTCGACCGAAAAAATAGTGTTTGTTAAAAAAAATTCAGCCAAGGCTCAGTTTGCCCTTATAATTTGCAAAAGAGAAATATCGAGAATAAGACTGGAAAGCCAAGTTCTATTACCTACTTTTACGGATTCTTATATAGTGTGCATAAGAATAAACTTAATGCTCTACAGTTTACTACATTTATTGACTTATCAATAACATTGTCAAACAAACAAAAACCAGACTGAGCTCTGAAAAGAAAGGAAGAAAAGTAGTTTTAGCTCGACTTCCAATTAGAAATCCATGCTCCATTTCATATTATAAAACAATAATAAAATATTGCTCTTTCTGTCCATTATAATGAGTATCATGAGCCTGTAGACTTTGTATAATGTAATTTGGTATATATGTACATTCATCGTTTGGACCTCAATATATCATACCGCTAAAAAAGTAATCACTTTTGAAGATTTACAACAAACTAATTAGCTTTCTTGACTTAATTTTCGTTTTACCATATTATATATAAAAGTATATATATATGTATTGATGTGGTTTTTTTGTATTGTATGTGAAGCCCTGTAGTTCTTGGTGTTGATATGGTGTAGAACCCAAAACCAGAGCATGGTAAATAAAGAGAGAAAAGAGAAGTGCATGGAGGTAGTGTTTTTATACCACCTGATGTGAGTTGTTATTACATTGTTGTTGGAGGAACAAGTGAAACAGTTCTTTTTTTTGCATTGATTAGTACATTGTATTGTGCTCAACTTGTATGACTTTCTACATCTCTCTGATATAGTTCCATTTATCTCTCCTTAGCGCATTGTTACTACACAACCATTTCCATCCATTACAAACTCCTCATTCAGAGAAAAAAAACAGAAGACAGAAACTCAGAACTACTTGTGTTTTTGCTCTCCATGTAGAAACGATATATAGAACTTTAGCTCCACTTGAAACGAAATATATTTGGTATATATATATAAATGTGTATATATGAGTGAACACTTGTGCACTTTGACAAAGACTTCAAACTCAAGAGAAGAGAGAGAAACATCATCAACACAACCATCTAATCATCTTCCAATTTGTTCTACACAACTATAATGAATGTATAGACATTGACTCTGTGAGCGTGCAAATTGAAAGATTTATTGGATTTGTATCAACTGCACGAAACCCAGGATCGTTGTGTAAGTCATTACTTGCTTCTAATAATTAATTTTTCTGATTTTGTTTATATGGAGCAATCTCCTTTTGTGTTTTCGGCTTCCCTTCCCCCCCACTTCTTATTGCTTTTAGTAGCTTCAACACTCAATATGATAGATTAGGTTTTGTTATGTTGTGTTGTTGGCATGAAAGTCGAGGATGATGATGAGATGAGCTTGTGAGTGAGTGAATGAAGCCTATAATATAGCAAAGTGCTTAGCTAGTAAGTTGTGGGCTTGATAAAAGTGATGTTGATGTTATAATGCTTTATTATATTCTCATAATCACATTCCCATTGAAATTTGACGAGACATAATTAAAGACACGAAAAAGTCATTTTTAGTTACAGTCAAGTAGAATCAAACTCAAGTAGAAAATTCACAATAGATACAGATAGGTAAAAAGCAATATAAATGTAATGGCTCTTATATACAAAAAAAAACTTTAACTCACTCCCCAATAATTTATTTCAACAGGCTCAGCCTAATATTCACCTTGAGTAAGAGTAAATAGTTGTATCTAAATGGATATCGACAAACAACGTTAGATGATATAGATGTATCTATGATAAATGTGTTCCAGTAAAAAAAAGTATCTCATCTCATCGCATTGTGGCTATTGACGCTTTGTGTATGCAGTTGAGCATCTGCAGAGTAATTTTTTCTAGATTAATGTATGGCTCAGAATAATAAGTAAGTACATGGACGACCGACCTGGCCTAGGCAGGCGGAGGTATTTTTTTTCAAGTTAGAATGAATGAACAAGTGATTTTTTGGTCTCGATCTACCCACGCAACCAAAGGAATAGTGCAACACACGCCCGAGTAGTAGTAGTAGCAGAAGTTCAGGAGCTGACAGAGAGACAAAGCGTAGAATAATGCTCAGCACCTAAAAATTGCTTTCCATGGCATGAGCTTTTGCTCGGTATTAACTTCACCAAAAGCAGATAAAACTACACGGTTTGCTTCACAATATATGATAATTTATAAAAGTAACGCGATGTGATGTGAGTTCAACTTTTAGTGAGTAATGTGTATGCATACTTTAGTAGTTATGTAGTAAAAATATATATATATATATTTTTGATTTGATCAACTAAAACGAGCCCCCTCTCCGCTCTCTCTCTCATTCTGGTCAACATGAAAATAAATAAAAAATGGATAAATGGTTGCAACTACATTATTTTATGCATTCTATCAGATTTTATTGTCGTTTTGTATTGTAAGAGTAGGTTAGTGACGTTGTTGATCGCCATGAATAACATGAGTAGTAAGTGTAGTTCTTCTCCTGCCTGGTAATGGGAGGCTTACAAGGTACGGCATTTTTTGGGAAGCAACAAAATAAATGTTGTGATGTGTGGTAGATCTTATGAAATGAACATGTAGATCAGGAGCGTACAAGTAGGAGCTGCCTCAACTCCCAAGAAAATAAAAAGAGTAATAACAGCAGCCAAAGCATATAGATTATCAAGAAGCAATAAATCAATCGGGAACATCTTCTCAAATCAGAGGCAGTGCTTCTAATAAAGACGATAACATGGACAGAAAAGATGTCGAAAAGAAAAGAAGGTGAGGCTCGATTTGCTCACTGCTCATGTAAATGTTCCTCACCATTTCGTTTGTTTCTTCAAATGGGTGCGGACTCTCAAAAAATGAGCGATCATCATCAAATGGCGACGTATAGTTCATTCCTAGTTCTTCGTCTTTTTACTATCTTTTTCTAGCATGTGGTATTTTTTTACTACTTCAAAATTTTTCTCCCTTTTTCTACCTTTCCCTCACGTCGTTTACTGCATTTTTATGAATTTCTTATGAAATGCAACAGTCATTGTCATTCTCTTCATGGTAATGATAGTAATCCTTAACTAAAGGTGACAATAAAAGTATGACGGAGACTGCTGCTGAGCTTCTGTTCCCTTTTTTCTTCTTGAAAAAGCGAAGATAATGGGAAGTTGGAGGTAGAGATGGGGTAAAGAAAGGAATAATTTTTAGTTAGTGCTGCTAAAGTATGAGCCCACAGTATTTTATCTATTAGACACACACACTCAGTCAACCTAAAGTTTTGAAAAGAACAGCTCTGTCTGTACCCCCATTCTACTCTTGCTTTCCCCCGCTGTTGATGCTGAAAAACAAATGGGATGCAACAGAAATTGTATCTTCTGATTGACACATACGTAGGAAGCATTATTGGAGAAAAGGGTTGAGTGAGGAGCAGGTTAAAAAAATACATTCGACAATAAAAAAAAGTATACGCTGTAAATTCATCTTATGTCTACCCCATGATTGTTGAAAGAATTACATTTATTTTATTTAAGGAAGGGAAAACGACAATTTTGTTCAGAAAATATTTTTTCTGCCATTGACGTCGCTAGCTGGGAAGTGTACACCAAAAGCTAACTTTTTTTACGATAAAATAGTACAGAAATGCAATATATGGGTCTTCTACAAATCAGTGTTTCCAAAGAAATTTAATTACGAAGTATTTCTCTGAAAGTATTTACGAGAATACCTGTAGCATTAAACAAATAAAGTCATGAAATTCAAGGAAAATCATAATACTTTTCGAACCGCCATTTTCTTGATGATAATCAAACGTAGGGATAATAAACCCTTGATCAATTGACTCTATGAAAGGTTGCAATTGATTAAAAAGTTTGCTATGTCAAATTAATATCAGATGTGAAAGGTGCGAAGCGTATGAGAGATGAATGCTGTATTTCTAAATAACTTTTTTGCTTACTTATGTAATGTACATAGTACAGTTACTTCAACAAAATTTTCGAAGTGAGCTGTTACACACATTGAAATCGTGTACATATTTTTGCGAATTGAAGATCAAAAGAGTTTCACGAATATTGCTTTTCAATGAAACACATTTTTTTTGCTCATCTTACATTTGAAGTTTTATGTAGAAGACCGTCATAAGCTCACGTTTTTTCTGATTCCCCTTTATTACCAATCTCCAGTCTACCAAGTTGAGTTTCGTACTTTTTTGCTCTTTCACTTTTGAAGATGTCAATTTGTGCTCCGAATTCAGGTCGCAAGCTCAATGAGCTTTCTATTCCAGGAATTCATGCAGCACTGCATACGTCTTCCATGACTAAAAGTCCTTTTATAACAAAATATGATAATTTGGTATCCTCATTTCATGCAAAAGAATTTGAGTTTCTTCCTTTTAGAAATTCTACTTCTACCAAGACAGTGAATTTATTCCGATTTTATCTGCATGTAATGTAGTATGCAAGAAAATTTTTGTTCTTATTTCTGCATGCACCACCATTTCCTTCTGTTTCGTTTAGGCGTTTATGTATCTTATACTTATGTACATACTACACACGTCTCCTTTCAAATAAATCCATGTTCAGCAAAATGTGTGTGTGTATGAGATAGATTTGATAGGTTGATGGATTTCCCCAGCAGGAATCTGTGTCTATAATTCACGAGTGTTCTCCTCTCTCTCTCTATCCCTTTTCCTCCGTTTCATTTCTGCTGTCTGTCTTGACTTGAGATTTCACACGCGTTAAAAAAAAGTCTCCAAAGAGATAGGTAGGAAAGGAAGGTGCATGTGTACCGGCTTGTGGCTCACCATGACGTAAATATAAAGGAGATGATAGTATATAGCATGATGTTGCCATACCCCTACCACCATGTATGCGTGTGTATTTACCTGAACTGTATGGTAGTATAGAGGTTATTAGTGTGCCATGCCGTGTTGTTCAGCAGTGTATTCTATGTGTGTGTGTACTTATGAAACAAAATGATAATTTTTAGAATGACCAAAGGAGCACTATTACTCGGGAAGGTCGCAATCACTATTGACCACACGCGAGGCTTGCCTCATCATTACAATATGACCATAATGGGATGCATCCTTGTACAACTTCTTATATAGTTGGTATGAATATGTACGTGTTTTCAACTAAAGTATCATATACACATGGTTGTCCCCACACCACTACTTTACCTTATAGAAAGAAGCAGCTCAAAGAAGTATTCGCTAATGTTTTCCTTAATTCATGTTTGTATCTACGTAATGTACATATACATATTATTTTGTATGCCTTGATTTTAGCAGTCATGTGAACCTTACTGATTGTAGGAGGTAAGGTAGTGGCGGATAGTAATTTTTTGTAATTTTTTGGGGAAAATTTTGTACCATCTGTGTCTGAGCTTGTACAAATGCCGAAATTGGGTGTAGTGTGTTCAAATGTGTGCGCTACAGGATATCCGAAGTATGAAATTGCTTTTCCCATCATTCTTCACTAACCTCATTATTATTATCACGATTAACCAAGAGAGTGACTATCTTAAGCATGCCATACTTATATTTTGAGCTTTGCAAAGAAAACCTTTTAGTTTAGTCAGTCACCGTATGTGCAGAACGCTTTCCAACCCAATTTCATACTTGAATTTTTGTTCTTTTGAAATGATAGATAAAAATCCGCTATACATGCAGATTAAACCACATAATTCATATTTCTTTGCAGACATCTTTTGTAGAAATAAGTAATGTGTATAAGTATATAGTCTAATTGTAATGGCCTTATGGTTAGTTAGCTCTTTTGAAATCACCAACAAAAAATTTGTGGCACGGAGCCATGGAGCTAAAATACTTAGATATTGTATACTTATACTCAACAGTTGTCAGTTTCATGTTGGCTTCCAGTGGTTTTTTTCTTATGATTGCATAAGAAAGTGGCTTACTCTATTTGAGTGGGTTGCTCTTCGTAGTTAACTTTATGGCCTTTACTTGCTTGCTGTTCTATTTTATGTTTTTTTTTTCAAGCTATGCAAACTGCAAACCGTGTGGTGTATAATGGCTTTCGACATTGTTGCAACAAAAAAGTATGCCATTTCCATATAATATAGCAAATAGCAATGTCGAGACTGTTATGAAGTAACGGAAATCAGGCTATGTTTTGTCATGTTCGACCGTCTGTCCGCGAGAAGGAGATGGCTGATGGCTTGCAGCTGAACGTGATTTGATGACACTAAATAATTTTTAAAAGGCAAGTATAAAGGTTACCTGTGACATTTAAAGTGTAACGGCTACGGTGACACATGTTTCCGCTACTGCCTTAAGTACTTTTAAATGGTTTATTTACCGTCATTTCAAATATTTTGCAAGTTCAGAGTAAAGCTAGTACTCACTCTACATTTTAAGTATGATGACAAAATTCTCAGTTTATTTAGCGGTAACATTACGTAAGTATCATGGTAAAGTATGCTTGAAAACCGCAGTGAAACTATTTGGTTTAAGAAGGTTTTATGAGCAGCCTGCACACCAGCTCAATGAAATGGTTGCATAGTTTTAGAAGTTGGCAGGAAGTTTGAGCAGGTTTCCTCCCCAAAGAGGATCGTTTCCCTCATCTTTTAAATCTGACCAGTCCTCAAATCTTCTCAAACTTATGTGTATGCAATGCACAAGGTAATTGCAATGAAATCGTTTCAAAGTTTTCCAGCAATCTTGCGTGCATTCAACATCAAAACATGTGCATCCAAAAGGGCCCCGTTGACTTACTATGGCTTTACACTTCCTGCAAACCTGCACACATTTGATGCTCATCATGTCCACGTTTCTTTCGTTGTGTGTGTATAATAGTTGTCGGTCGGTAATATGATATTTTAGTCATTAGTCATTTTAAGCACTAGCTTTGAGTTGCTTTTGAGCAAATGAGAAACCGTGAGGTAGAGAGTTCTTTAATCTCACATAAAGCCAAGCACTGCAGTGATTTCCCCTTTTGTGTGAAAACAACAGATGTTAAAACGTTGCCCTCTGAATGCATACCGCATTAGGTGTATATTGTATATATAACTCAGGAGTGATAATGTAAATGGTACTACTACCCAAGTGAAACTACTTTTTCCATTCGGTCACATCTGTCTCCGTGAGACGATGGGATTAAACTTACAATAATGGCGACATTTACACACAAAAAAAAATCATGTATCTCAAAAACATCTGCATTTCCCCACATTTCCAATGGCTAACTCCAATTACAAGCAATTACCAAACTTTTTTCAGAAAAAAAGGAAGTTTTTTTTAAATGAATGCATTGGATTGCTCTGAAAGGAAAAGTCGTTTCCGTTGATTCTTCTACACAAAGTTTTTTTTACTCCGCTTCTCTTAACTTGCTGTATATTTTCACTTGCAGTCAATTTAGCTCGTATATCATTTATGGTTTTACAGCAATCTTTAGAGTAATTTGTTATATGACATGAGGAAAGTATAGTCAATATTATAATAATACGCAGTCATAAAAAATACACACTGAATTTATTTTTAGCATATGACATTCAACTAAATCAGAAACCCGTAATGACTGGATTGAGCACAGTAGTATTTGCTTATCAGTTGAACGGTGTCAATATAAAGGTGACTGTCTTGTACTGCATAAATTTTGCAGCTCCATTTAAAACTACCTGTTGATTATCTTCTTTACTCGCCGGCATCCTAACATTACTACTTAACTTGTGCTTTGGCCGTCTCGTCACTATTCACAATATCACAATAGGTACTAGTAGCCTTTGCTATATAAACACGCTATGCATTCGATGAAAAGAACCCCGTCAAACCAAGCATGTATTAAGCAGGACACAACACGAGGGCGAGGATATAGTGGATATATTCTGCATGTTTTCTTATAACTTTGCATGCTACGGTCCTCAGTTGTTCTTGTTATATTTTTTAAATCCCTGTTTTCCTCTTTATATCTTGAAGACGCACTGACAACCTTTTCCACTTGTCCTAACTGCGTATTTCTTTTCAATTTTGTTTTTGTTTGACTTCTAAAGCCAAGCCTATCTTTTAGATGAATCTAATGTAGTCATTTTTGCTAATTTGAAAGAAAAGCTGCACAATACTTGGGTGGGTGAATTGTTTTCCGAATTTGTCAAGAAAAGACGAATCTTCTTCGCTGTAGTTCTATCTCAGTAAAAATGAGAAGCCGGTTGTTCTGTTCATTAGCTAATTGTGGAGGGATGCAAGTGAAATCCATGTTTTTCTATAATCTCCCACCCGGATTGCTTTTGTGAAGTTTTGCGATATTTCAGTCGTTTTGGGCAAGAAAAATAGGCTTTTATGCAATATATTAAATTGAATACGATCCAATTCATCTCAATGCAAAGGGTTTATATGTGAAACCAAATATATAGTCAATAGAAGTATAGTAACTTCATCAAACAAAGTATTGGAAGCTGTTGTTTTAGTTATAATTTATCACTAAAAACATTTTCTTTGTTCTTATTCTCTCACTCGTTGGTATTTGGTTAACTTGTTCTCTTAACAAACCGAGGCAAACACACATATGAGAATGATTAAGGAGAAAATGATGATGATGATAATAAATAAAAAATGCGTGCTTCTTGTCCAGTCTCCTACATTGATTGACAGGTGGTGGCTTGTGATTTGCATTATATCATAGAGGTAGATATTCAACATTTTGTAACAAATATGCCCCTGTATATTGCTCTTTCTGAGCAAGTATGAAACTCATCTTCATCATCACAAAACTCCATCATTCTGGTTTGAGTTTTAAGTCTTTACAAAACCTAAGCTATGATTTTTACGCAGTTTTTTTGTCTACATGGATAGAGTAGAGTCAAGACTGGTTTGGAAACACATTCCAAGGTTTTTTATTTGTTATAATAACCCTAAACTACTTTCATCAACACATTCTGGAAGGGCATTAGCAATTATTTTAAATGAAAAGGAAAAAAGAGAATGACGATGTCCACTCATTCCATTCCAAAATACGAATAATGGAATGTAACGTGATCATGCTACTTGGTAAACACCCTTCTCAATCCCAAATTGAGATTGAGCATGCTTTTTTTAAGTGAATTATTTATTGGTGTGAAGATCGGCTCTAATAATGGACAAGTCCAATAAACAGTTAGAGCTTGATGATAAATACATCATTTACCAGTGATTTCTTTTGGTGTGTCTTGATCTAAAGTAGGTAGGTACGGTCATATGTGTGTAAAATGCTGTATGGTTCAAGTATATTACGAGCTCGTATTGACCGTGTGTGACAGCATTTTATGAGCTTAAAGCGATTGCCTCGCCTGAGAAGGTTAGAACGACCAGTGCTACTTGGTATGTGGCAACTTAAAATAAGGCAGTTAAGCAGTCATTCTGCTCATTTAGTAGTCAAAGTTGATGTTGGTGAGGTGAGGTGGTTTTTCCTTCGAAACCCATTTTCAATTTATATAGAAATGTGGTAAATTATTGCAAACAACAGGAGTAATAATAATAATAATGTGGTATCGTTATTAGGAAATGCGTGTATCGCATCGCATTTTGCATCCCTTCGCATCGTTTTGTGATCTCTAGAGACAACCTAGGAGAATGAACGAAAAAGAAAACATTGGGCTAAGAAAAAATGCATTTTAAAGGGCGATGGCATGTCATATCGATCTGCATTTTGAAAGACTTCTCGTCTCTTCTCATCTCATTCTCGTCAATAGAAACATATCATCGTGCACACTCACGGACATAGTAAGCCAGAGAGAGAGAGAAACATGGGCTAGGTTGGGCAGGCCAGCAATAATAATAATAATATGGGCAGCTCATTACCGGGTTCATTAAGGACAAGATAATCATTTAGAAATGAACTGTTTGCTTTTAACTTTCAGGAGTTTGGCTCATCTACATGCTTGCATCTTTGACGTTTTGTTGGTCTGTGAGAAATGCACATAAATAAATACTCACATAGTCCAACTAAGTTTGTATGAATACCTCACAAATGTCCCTGTTATAGAGAGATGAGAGTGAAAGAAAGCAAAATGTACATATGTCCATATAGTCTGCACATACAAGTACATTAAACTTGTGGAATGCTGGTTTGTTTATAGTACGTACACTTCATGATGGTGCAATGCACTGTTTTTTTTGAGACTGTATATAAACATGTGTTTGGAATCGATGGGGCAGAGATTTTTCACTCTCCTTCAATACTTTACTTTTATCTTACATATTTTTGCTCATCCAAATAGGTACATACATCACATCACACAATGGCCGTACCTACATTATTACGTATGGAAAGGACCTGTACAATTACCATTAACATAATCATCATCATTGTGAGTTGTCGTCATCTTACTTTTATTCGAGCTGGTCTGGTGTACCCGAGAGGCTTTTTGTGGTTCCCTATAAAATCAACATGAAAATCGTAATTATACTTAAATTATGCAATATTCGGTCGATTAGGATGTACAGTAATCATTTTTGGTTGCATTGCATGTCTGCTTAAAGTTTGTTGGGGAGAGAGAATCAGGCTGTTGTGAGCAATGACGTAAAAACACGTTAACATCAAAGATGATTTTGAGGCTCCACACATGTTAACCTGTGTAGCTCATGGTGGCTTGCTGATCTGCTCTTCTTTTCTATTTCTATCCAATCACTACTCTATATTTTCTCTATTACTCGAGTTGTAATCTGGGGTCATCCAGTTTGTTAGTTTATCAAAACCTTGAACCTTACAAAAATTAGCTGAGAAAGTCAGCATTCGAGCCCCACCAAGCTTTCACTTGCATGATAATAATGAAGAGTTAAAAGTTTATTAATCATCTGCTAAAATTATACTGTCCCCCATTACTACAATAAAATTGTGCACTTTCTTAAACATTCAAATGGTACAATGGGATAGAGATGAAAGTCGACGATATTGAATTTGTAGTTTGCGAGTGAAGGAGGTAATATAATGGGCATACTAAAGTCATCCATCCGTATAATTTTAAAAGTGTTGTGCGTATAATGGCAAATATAATGGCCGGAAGCCTATTCTATTACATAAGAAAGGACTTGAGCGAGCGAGCGTCTTTGCAAGTTGTGAATGAGAGTAGGCAAGACATATTTTTTATTGCATGTGCTTATGTTCATTTGCGTTGGTGACTGACTTGGCCAAAGCATAGGTACGACTTTTCTCTACTTCATCGTCACCAAATCACCAAAAACCTTTAGGGTAGTAGGTTTAAGCTTAGCTACAAAACCCAAATATTATGCACCTGACTGACTCTTTATATGGGAATAGTATCTCTGGATACTTTGCCGTAAATCTGTCACATGTACTAATAAAACTCTATCTTCATTCCAATATGTATCCAAGTTCCCCCTCTAATCACATGTCCACGGCGAAACTGAAGGAATTGTGTGTTCCCCTCAACTCTTTAATTATTTACACTTGTTCATATGGTTTTCAAATGAAAATATATATTGTTGGTGTTGTTAGAGAAGACCAGATGTGAAACCTTGGCTTAAAAAGGGATTGCCAAAATCATTTAAAAGTCACAACTCGCGTAAACTTTATTTTTTTATTTCTACTTCTTGGCAAATAGGATTTATTTAATTCATTTGCACACTACAATTCCCATTTTAGCATTTTCCTAGGGCTTGGCTCCATTTACAAGAAACGTAGCATGTATTATTATTATATTGTTCACCTACCTAAATGTACTTGAGGTTGTACTCCGGCGACCACCTCACAATTACATGAGCCATTGTAGATACACAATAGTTTACAGAATTAGTAACCAAAGCTCATCATGCCGAAAGATTTTTTTGCGTATATTTTTTTTTCTGTGTGAAACCCCACACCACACTGTTTACAGCAGCTAGTTTATCGACTACACCTTCGTCTCTGTCTGTGTACCATCTCAACATCAGCATCACGGTATGTATGGTATATACAGCAAAATGACATCACAATCCCATCGTACTAAATTATTTGAACTGTTTGAGTTGAGTTGTACACTCTGTATATGCTTACTGGCATCATCAATGTAATGCTAATTTCATTTAATCAGTTATGCTTTCAAACTCCATACAATTCATAATCCATCGCCATAAATTCAACTTACAGCAACAGTTTTCCCTTTTGTTCCTTCTCTCTCTACCCGTCTACAATATATCAATCTCTGCAAGCTTTGCTGGGATGGGAGTTGAAACATTAATGTGGTGTATGCACACAATATGCCGAAACATAGTCTCCTCAAAATGATTGTAGCAGAAGCCCAATCCCATTTAGTTAGTTTGTGTTTGCCTTGACTTATTAAACACAAAATTTACTCTGTAGCTGACTAAACCGTAAATGCAAATGTGCGTATGTTTCTAATAAAGTTTATTTTAGCCTTTTAAAGCTCCATATAAAGCATTCGTACATAGATAGATAATTTAAGTCTGGAAATGAATACGTGAGAACGTACAATTGGCAATAGGATTTATAATAGTATACCCAAGAGACTCTAAATGAATGCTCTTTCAGCAGCTTGTCAATAGCTCCTAGTCATGCTTAAAGCCGAACCAATTTCAGTCACGTTGTGATTCTCAAATGATCTACCTTATCTATAAAGTTCCTAAGTGATTTTCGGTTTAAAAAGTAGCTCTCATTGAAAATCATTGTTAACCATTAACTCCGCTTTATCTTTGTCGCTGACCGCCTTCAATCTTCAAAACTTAAGGAATCTGTTAGAATAAAACGTGCTGCAAGATGAAACGGAATCGGAAAGGTTAGCCGATGATTTCCTTCTAAAGGGACTTGCTACGTTGTCAATTTTCTATAGCAAAGTAGCATTCAACTAGCCACCACCAACAGGTTGCATGTTTTTATATATTTCAAGTAGGTACGGGAAGGGGAAGGCGTGCAGCAACAAAGCTATTAGCAGAGTAATACATTTTTTTTTAAAAAAGGGAGTTGGTTTCAGGAATAGATATGGATAATGTTTACTGAGCTTTGAAATAGCGTAGCAGTCTCTCTCTCAGATTATGTACATGCAATCAACCATGCAGTCAGAATCAGTCATTCAGTCAGTAGGATGGAATGGCAAGAAGTGAGTAAAAAAAGTAAGGATAAGCTGAGAGTTGCTTAGTGTTTCCCCCACCGAAGGAATAAGTGACGTTGGTGGAGCGTGGACGTGGGAGAATTGTTATTGCCTGACACTTTTTCAGCTTCGTATAAATACTTACTTACCAAAAGCGTAAAAACCGACTTACATGCTTTGCATACCTAAAGTGGAGATAGGGATCAGGTGGGTTAGGTAGTTTTAAAACTTACCTGTTACGAGCGTTGTGTTTTTGTGACGCGAAGAAAACTATGTGTAAACAAGACTCCGTGATTGTAAAACAATGATTTTCATTCTTGGTTTGAATTGGTTAAAGTGAAATTTTGCACTATATAAAATATATTCACCACCCATCTTGCAGTGTAAGTTTTGAAACATTGGACTTTCTTACGTTTTAGTGGGTATTGATAGTATTTTACATAGTGGAATGAGATCATGGTGATGGCATACAGAGTCGTCCTGGAGGACAATCAATCTATTAAAGCTAAAAGAATGTAGTGGCCGTGATGCGTTTGTATTTTTGATGATTCATGCTCCGCAGACGATGCTTCTAGCCATCATCATTCCACCTCTCCCTCTCTCTCTCTCCGTTCACAAAGAGCTTTTTAAACGTGGTAGCTGGTCGTAAGGGCTTAGCTTAATGGGTTTTGGCATTACTTTACAATTTTTCTGGAAGATGAAAAACGTAATTGTGATGATGAGGGTGAGTGAATCCAGTCATCCCATCGGTTGTGGGGCTGGAGATATCAGTGTGCTTTTGTTGAAAATCATAAAAATGCCGATTTAGATGGTGGAGAAATCAAATGTAGGGCATAAAAATGATCAGGATGATGATACAAAACAAGAAGTAGATTACAAAAAAATGCTGCTCAGTTCGCCTCTTCTCTCATGCCAGCATGTATTTCATGGGTTTGCTGTTTACTTTGAGTTTTTACGACTCCCTTCAGGGTCTAGTGGAAGTAGTGTTTTTTAGTGGGAGAGAGAGAGAGAGAGCAAGTGAGAGAGTGAAAAGAGTTGAGGAGCTGAAGAAAAAAACACCAAAAGGGTTCTTGTGCTTCCAGAGATTCCTTTAATATCCCATGTATAATGGGGCTTCTGAGTCGTTTACTATGAGGACCAAAAACACTTGATACTACGCTGAAATCCCTATATATATACTTATTATACGCTATAAAAAGAGTGGAATTGGTAGGCCATATTAAAAAAGTATTTTGTGTTAATACCGTAGGCGAATCTTCGTGAGTTAGTTAACCACATGCCTTTTCATAATATTTTGTGAAGCCTGCTGCTGTGGAATATGCCGGCTTCCCTGTGTTTTGTGATGCTAATAATCCGTGCATCCTCTCTCTGGACTGGACGTGCCCAGCCTTCTTCGTCTAGCCACTTAACCCATCATCATCCACGGTCATGCAACAGGAACAGATGGACACTGTGCTAGTGCACAGAGTGCTTTCATTTCATACTTAATGTTGAGAAGGTGGCGGCGACTCTTTATTCCGTGAAGACTGGAGCATTAGTCCATGTATGCACTATTGTATGAAAGCAGTTATCTCACATGCTCTTGCGTTTTATTTCTATAAAAACGATGATCCGCTAAAGGACCAGCGTTTTTTAAAAGTTTGTGTGAGGAAATTGGGAAAATGAGACGAAGTAAGTGTACAGCACAAAAAATGGGACGCCTTATCCTCCTACTTATTTAATAACTGGAAGACATTTGTGTAGGATCCATTTAAATTTTAGATTCTGTGAATTAGGATAAAAAGCCTCTTATATATTGGCGTTGTAGAAAAACTAACTCAAATTAAGATTACTGAATGCCATATTGTCACATGAAGTTAGTAGATAGTACCTTTTAAAAAATGATAAAGAAGTAATTTACATGGTTATTTTATGGACTGACAAACAATTCAGACGCTCCTTCTAGTATATTATTTAAAATTGAAAAAATAACTTAATGATTCAGTAAAATTACATTAAATGCTATTCAGAATATACATAGAAATAGTAATGCTGCCATACAGAATAAAGTATAAAGAACTGAAGGTTTCTAGTCTGCATGCAGCATAAAGTTCCTCCTCCTTCTACCTTTGAATGGCGATCAAACAGATCCACCCATTGCATGACATTACGTCACCTAAACAACAATACGTTTCCAAATAATTTACCCATTTTACAATTTTTATAAAAAATAAGAATAATAAAATTCACACTCCATTCAAATTGAATGCATGGTAGAGTTTCTGTAAAAAAATATATGAAAGCTGGAGACGTGCTCATTTTTTTGCGTTTGCAAGCACGCAATGAGTAAACAGCATTCAGTTCAGTGGTTTTGACTATAAACTTGAAGAGTATATAGGTTTGGTTACTTGAGTAAAAATTCATGAATACAAAGTATTAAAATATTGTTTGCCTGCTGCTGGACAGTAATGATGATGATGATGGGTGGGTAAGTAGAAAATGACCAACATATCCGGTCCCACCTTTAAGAACAAGTGTCCCTAACCGACATGCATGCTTACATGTTCAAAAATCGCCTTTCTCTCTCTCTCTCTCCCACTC
>JAANSM010000622.1:0-25597 GCA_036850725.1 Orchesella villosa | reverse complement strand
AGAAATATCATTAATATTACAAACAAATTTGTCTAAAAGGAGTAAGTTTTGGTAATATTGAAGATGAGCCATTGTTAAAGTTGCTCCAGACCTTGACCCTTCATCTAATTTGTTAAATGGCTTCCTTCTTGGTTGCGTAATCAAGTGATGAACATGGAGTAAACTAATGAGTAGCTTTAGACCAACTATTTCCTTCGTCCGGCATCATTCATCACTTTGGGTAGACCAAGGATGGAGTTGATTAGTTCGGAATTTCGCTTATTCTGTTGGTTAAACCAAGGAAGTCCGCCCATGTATCCCATCGCTGAAATCCGATGAGCTTTTATGTATCGCTCTAATAGTTCGGCTGCCTAAAAATTTTGAAAGTTTGGATTAAAATTAAAATTAAATTTTTTTGTAATTTATTATTTATGAAAGATATTTTCTTTGCATTTACTTACCTCAGGGTCGACCTGATCTCCACTGTTACCTGCAGACACCATCTCAGTGACGACTACTACGATGACACACATCGATAAAATTGCCAATAACCCTCTCATTTTTCTGAAGGAAAGTTTCCTAAGATTTCGAAAAAAGAAGTAATTATTCTGTGAAAATAGGAATAATTCAGGTAATTGCGATGCAAAAAGGCTAAGAATGGTATAAGAGACTTGAATCCAGACTCCAGAGTGAATGAGTGAACTACCAATTGTTCTCATCTTTTTATACAAACTCCGGTTCCAATGTCTTCTGTAACATTTATTTATTGATGTATGCATAATAATCCGTGGGATATAAAAATAAGTGAAAGTATTTCAATATTCTACGGATTAATAGGAATCAGATCAAATGAAGCATATAAGAACATATAGCATATTATACACTTCTTAGCCCTAAATGAACATCTTCATTTGAGAAAGATGTCATAGAAAATTCTCTGCTGTCTGTGTGTGACAGGTTATTTCACAGTCGAATTGGTATCTAATATTGATATTTGGTAAACTAATGAAGGAAATGATATCGTGGCAGCTTATTAGTTACTAGCTTAGAGCAACAACTACTTTTTCAGAGGATTGCTATTTGTTACTCTAAAAGGTTGTCACTTTATTACGCATCTAAAAGTTATGAATGAGTATTGTATTTTCTGTTATATACAGACAATACCATACAGGTTTAACGCTCTCGCTAATAGCAGTTAATCATGAAATGATGCATGTTCCAGAAATTGGGGTAATAGGAAAAGAAAATGAGGCGATTCCCACGTATTTATAAGTATGTCACACATAATTATATATAGAAATAAACTCAAAAAACCTTTTACTGTCCGCATGTGTTACTGAACGTGCTTGAAGATTTTTTTTATCATAATACACCATAAAAATGCTATTAGTTTATGCATTGTAAATTACAAATTTTAAGCAATGTTATATTTACACCGTTTGGATTACTTGCCTGGATATGTTTATGTGTGGGGGTTATTTGTCGCATGGTCGAGCACATGATTATTTATGATCTGCTATGATATCAGTATATCCGTACATAGATTGTACCTTAAGGCCCACCTGTGGCTTACTACGATTTTGTATTTCATACTAAACCGAACAGGACTGAATCGTTTTCGCAGTTGAATGAATAGATGTGGGTGGGTCGGTTACGTCACATAAATGTTTTTATCAATTGTAGGAGTTTTTTTTCATAATCATTTATTAGCTTTGTATAAAGATTTCTTTGGTATTTGGTAAAAGGCAAGAAGTAAATGATATCATCATAATCTATCTCATTTACGTAATTATGAATTATGCAACAATTCAATCAACATCAATATCAATTCGGTAGCTAACATCAATTAGATTCAAGGAAGTGACAATATCAGCAGCAAGATCAGTAGGGACTTCAAGTGCGCTGAAATGCCCACCAGTCTTGGCTCTTGTAAACCTCACCAAGTTTTGGAATTTATCAGTAAGAGCAAATCTAGGCTGTGCAAGCAACTCCTTTGGATAATTTCTGCAACTGACAGGAACGGAAGTGGGAACAGAATCAAGGGAAAGTTGCGTAGATGTCAAGGGATTCAGCGTTTCAGCATAGATTCGAAGAAAGGTAGTTGATGATTTGCCAACCCAATGTATCATCACGTTATCCAACAAGGTGTCCAAATCAAAAGTTTTTAAAATTCCTCCATCTTCTTTAGCTAGAGAGTTTTCATCTGTCCAAAAGGAAAACTTTTCTAGGATATATGAAGCCAATCCACTTGGAGAGTATGATAATGCTATCCCCAGAGTGTCAGATTTTGTTGCTTGAAGATGTAGATAACCAGTTTCCCGAATGTGATTCGTGATGACGCGCATCAAAGGAGAAAATTGAGCTCTGTCGTCATCATCCAAAAGAAACTGTGGTAGGGCCAGTGCAGCTCCAAACTTTAGTATGGATCTTGGATGGAAACTGAAACACATTGACATGTGTGCGCCTAAAATACTGTGAAATAAAAAGGAAACAAGCAATTAAACATTTTATGAGTAATCATGCACAATACTAGGCTTCCATCATTTGTAACATCTTTCTCAGCTTTTACTTGTCCTTGTAGATGGTAGCCATATCCCCTGCAATCATGCTACCCCAGTCACCCCCTTGCACATAAAATTTTTGATGACCAAGTCTCAGCATTAATGTCCTCATAATTTGAGCAATTTCCGGAGGTCCTAGCCCTGCACGGCTGGAAGCTTCTGAGAACCCAAAACCGGGAAGGGAAGGAATAACGAGCTATCATTTTTAATGAGAAAAAAAAAGTTTATTAAACTTTTTATCTATGTAGAATGAAAATGTACACGGTTTTCCCATATGGAGCTCTTTCATTCTTTCGTTCTTTATTAGCATTAACAACAAACCTCAAAATTGATCTCGGAATCCTTTGGCTCAACAAGTTGAGGGATTAGTTTCTGGTACTCCACAAATGATCCCGGCCACCCATGCAGAAGGAGAAGTGCTCTCGTCCCCTTCTTTCCTTTCTTTTGTGGTTTCACATGTTGGAAGTGTATTTCAAGACCAGAGATTGTCGTCTTAAAGTTGGGATACTTGTTCAGCAGCGTTTCTCTCGCTCTCCAGTCATACTTGTTCAACCAGTAGTCTTGAACTTTCTTAAGAAACTTTTTGTGGACGCCCCATTGAAAGGCGACGCCATCAAGTGGATCCGCAACACGCTCATCCACACTCGCAACTTCCAACTTAAGCCGAGTTTTGAGATCTGTCACAACTTTCTCTGAGATATTGATTTGAAAACTTCGGATGGATTTGTCCTCTTTCCCAGCAGCTTTGCGGGATGCTGGACCCCAAAATTGATTTTCTTGAAGAGTAGGCAGCTCTCCGTCTTTGAGAAGGACAAAGCCTACAAGGCCGACTGTAACTGCTATCACAACGGTAATTGCGGGAGCCCATATCCCAAAGCCCATATTGAATTAATTTATTCTTTTTCACAATACGATTTTACTCTTTCCAAATCCAAACTGCTGGGAAAACGCCGGTCAAGTAATTACTAGCCGGCTATATGAGTATACACTTGACAATCGGCAGGAAGTAGAGAATGAGTTGATGGAGTTGAGTCGGATGATGAATTTTTTTTGTATGTAATGTTTCTACAACAATCCTTATCCTACACATGAAGACCTCTATATTACATAGACATGGACGGGTAAAACCTGATGGGAGATGCAGATGAAATGATCTGCTTCATGCCTTCTGGGTTCTGCTATGCAGGTAGAGAAGTGATACCCAACGTATGAATGTAAAACTGGATATTATGTGAAATGTGAATCTTCAGCTGTGTCTTCACTCTTCAACTTCACAATCCAGTTCCCCCTTCGAATCAAATGGATAGGTACATGAGATTAATCCATACGACTTATACATATATATACTAGTACATTATCGTCAGGTATGAGCAATAAGATTTTTTTAATCTATTTCTTTACTTGTACGGTGCCAAAACAATCTTCCCTTCGTTAAGATAATCGTTTGAATAGATGCTTACTTCAAAAGAAACTACTTACTCTTCAATTCCTCTCTCAAACATCATATATATATATATATTCACAGAATTCGATGGCGAAAACCCCATAATATTTCATTGCCAAATTGTTTTACTATGCCAGTCACAAGCGGTGTAAGAATATCATTCTTTCGTTGGTTCTAAATTCAGAAATTGTACTCATCCATAACCACAGTAAAGAGTTTCTTGGTATAATTGAATGTATAAATGGAACAAAAGTTATGTTATAATTCAACGGAATGAAAATTTTTATAAGACAATATGAAGCAGTGCATATGTTGGTATGCCCAACCCAAGAACTTTTTCCTTGTTCGCCTCATGAATCATGTTTTGTGCTCGTCTTTCTGAAAGCCTTCAATCCAAAAATGCTACATGGAGCATGTCTTCTATATTTCTGCGGTGTAACGTGTAAAACACGTAAAAACTTATAGATACTCATGTGAAGCTCAAGGCAAAGAAAATGGACGATACCACGGACTGATGATGATGATATGATGAATAATGCAACACAACATATGTGGACTTCCCAAACTTTCCAAATATCAGCCAAATTGTTTTCAATATGCTTATAAATGAGAAAAACTGCATGGACAACTCATTTCAATACTTGTAGAACAGATAAAAGTAGTGTGGGAGCAGGAATGCTAATTTTCTTCATAAATTTACAGGGATATTATGATTGCCTGCAATTTGACTACTTCAACCCAGTTTCATGAAGGTACTATAAGGTTGTTTGCTGATAATATCGTTTTCACATTACTTCAACCAGCTTGCGAAACTGAGATTGAGCAATGAATTGCTTTTATAGTTGTTATTTGATTTGGAGCTTACTAAAGTAGTAGAAAGGGTTAAAACGTATAAGTTAAAAATTGATTCATTTGAAACAACGTGAATGAGAGCATTTTAAAAATAAATAGGATTTACATCAAGAAGCTGTTTTGTAAGCAAAGACCTCTATGAATTATATACATGTTTTAAGGTAAGCTTCCGTTTTGGACAATTATAATGGGAAAACATAATATGGCAGTCATTACCTTTCATACTGAATGGGGTTTGGAATAAAATGACATTGCATTCACTTCGTGCGAGTTATAGTGCTTTTTATCTTCAGGTACACAAATAAAATTTGTATGTATAAAAAGGTTCCATTATGCATGAATTTCTGTTAGAGAGAAAAACAGAAACACCAAGTTTGGAAAGTGAAAAGAGTTTCTCTGTTGGACATACATATAATATGGGTAGAAGAGAACTTTATTCAACTTGTTCATTTTCCCTTACAAATAGAAACTTTTGAACTTTGCAATTTCCTGCTTGTTTTTACCCTTTCCTTCACATCACTCATTCAGTCTTTTCTAGAGAGAAGGAAAGTCAGCTCGTATTTTGTGGGATCTCCTCAACGTGATTCGATGCTTGCTCTGCACAGTCTTTTATTATGCATTAATGTTGATGAGAGAGTATGGCTTTTCCAGCTCTATCTTTTTAGTTGTTTCGTGGCTAGGTATCAAATATACATGTTTATAAAAAAAAACCTTCATGCAATGGACTTGTAGAGATCAAGGATCAATGACATTTCTCCAGAAAACTACAACCGGAACCAAAAGCGTATTCATTGAAATCCATCTATTTCAATTCATGTCACTCACAATNGCTGAATGATGATGATTAACGTTTCGCCTGAATTCATATTTATATACACTACAATTTACTCAATTTTCTGTGCCACCGCTTGTTAGAAATATGTATTTCTACCTATCTACAATTCGATTCTATCAATTCAACCAAATCGAAATGGTGTTTTCAACATATCCTTTGAAAGGAGAATTGACGTGAATTCAATTCAATGAAAAAGGTAATAAGATCTTTAAGATCAAACGAAGATTATGTATGCCAATGTGGATAGAATGCACTTGTGAATTCAGGAGGACATGAAATAAAAGACATCCAGCTTGCTCTCAATCCATCAGTTTCTACTTTTTTGGCCGCCAACCTGGAACAACTAGAAATTTATTGCCGTAAATTGTATTACATAAATCATAACAGAGTTTTACAATGACAATCAGTAACACGCAAAAAAAACTACATGATATATATTATTTTTATCAATGTGCTGCTGTAAGCCCCAAAACCTTGAGAGAAAAAACTTTCAACATAATACAAACCGAAGTATTAAACACAATGAATTAAAGTATGAATAACGATTTGAAAATTATTTGTTTAAAAGCATACAACATAGTACTATATACTAAATTTGAGTGAGTTACGTATTAGCTTGGAATAAAAGACTACAATTTAGAGGAAACTTTTCACCTGGAACATTATACACTCCTTTGGAGGCAGTCGTTGTATTTGTGTAAATCAGGTATATAACTACTACTACAATTGCAATATTTCTCAAAGCAAATCAACATAGAAAAACTTAGGGTCTTTTTATATCATTCTCGCGTACGTGAGTACAATAGTAATACTACTTTTTTATGTACTATAATAATTAATCATAATCACAATAACACAAAACACTTTCCAATGTATCAATATACAAAGACAGAGGATTTCATTTGCTACTTCTTGACACTTCAATAATAATTTGATTATGACATGTTGCTGCGGCCAAAACTCGACGAACGGGAAACATTTCAATACATTTTTTTCTTCTTGTCTTATTGTTATTCCCAAATACATTACAGAACAACATTTTTCTTGAAAGGAATTATTTCGTTTTTTGACAAACACTACCATACATAGTTATATACCTTCAACTCTCAAGAAATTATTAACATGAAAGGAGATAAAATGCTTAATGCTAGCAATAACATTATACTATATCATACTGATATACTGGTACAATACAATAATGTAGCTCACGTTAGGTAGTTTTTTTCTTTTTCCAAAATATTTGGGATCAAAGAGAAAATCTAATGATGATAATAAATTATACGGAAGATATTCAGTATCCAGCATAGCCGTCCACTCTGCCTGTTGCATGAGTACAACTTCCATTCACTTCTTCATTTCTAAGGCCATTATAACTAGTGATATTTGATGTTTAATACGATTGTACCTACCTATCTTAGCTTACAGCTTATGTGTTTTAGGAAAACAACCGAAAACATTTATATTTTCCTCATCTCTCTGTTATGTGCATAATAATACACTTGCTAAAGTTTACTTATGCAAACTAACACGTCCATTACACATTAAGCCATGATGAATCAATACACGTATTTATATATCTCCAGTTTAATATGAGTATAATTATATCAATACGGAGACGAAATATAATGGCAAGGAAGAAAAGTAGCACTTTTTTCAATCAATACACTGTTAGAACGGTATGGTGTGCTGTGCTGCATAAAGATGAAGCATGTTTTGCCTTATTTTCTTTTAGAAATAGATTGTATGAGTTTTTAGTTTTGGTTTACTAAAAGTTATACTATCTCTCACAAAATATCTGACAACTACGAACCTATTTCCAGTAACCTATGCTGTGACCAATAAAACAACAAGGATTGGTAGGATTATATGTTACACATAAGTATTATATATTAATCAGGTTCATTATAATAATGCACAAGGAAATCTGACATTTCAATATTTTTTTTCACAAATCTGGTTTTCAGGATGATAACAAGTCTAATAATTTCTTGGCAGGCTTGAGTAATACGATTATTTTTAATGTGATACGACAACCCAGGCGAGAAATATATTAGACTTATTGATTATTTTATATTATGCATAACTTTCCTAGGGTATTAGATAATTGACAATAAATTACATCACAAATCACAAGCATTGCCTTTTCAGATTGAGAATCTCAACAGCGCGTTAATCCAATATAAGAAAATCATGATCCAAAGCCAAGAGTAAAAGTCAAAGGTACCTGACAGTAATTTAATTATTTTTTAATTGACAACAGCCGAAGCCAAACTTTTGTGGGTTTTCAGGTGAGTGGCTGTGGTAGAGGGATTTGCGTTAAGCATTTTTTTGAGCAATGATCAAAGGACTGAACAACACTTAAAGCAATTTCATGGAGAAAAGTTGATAGTATAGTTGGTTTTATGTATAATGAGAAATGTATTGTGTTTTGAAAGTTTTCACATACAGATACAGTCTCCGACTCGGTTAAGTCAAATACACTATGAAGTCCCTATTGGATCGTAGTCACTGGAATCTGACTGATCTACCCTGAGGTGACAAAAGGACTTTCTTTCTATTTACGTATGTATGAAGTATCTAAATACCATTTCCCTCTAAATTCCACCTATATTTTTATGGAGTAAGTCAATATAATAGCATCATATCAGTTCGTCTGGACTATACGATTTTTTCATGCTTCATCAATAATTTAGTAATACAAATATTATTGTATGATTTCGATTTCTTCTTTGCCATAATTAATGTTTTTGTATGATAAGGAATTTCCCATACGTATTGTTATGAAATGTAGTTTAGCATCATCTGTCTTACATATTTTTTTAAAATAGTGATTTTTTTTCTTCCAATTATTATTGTTTAATTTTATATATTTTCTCTTCAGTAATGAAAGTAACTCAGGGCACACTTTCTAATAATTACAGAGTTCTTACTAATAACTGGATTCAAACATTAGATCTGACCCTATACACAGTGTATGTATGCTTAATTGGTCAATTAAAGCAAATAAACGGGTGACATTCTAGTTTAATTAAATAATAGGAAAGGGAAAAAAATGTATTGACAAGGGAAAAGCTATGATTATATCTCAATGGGTTTCAAGTTTCATGTTTTTTTTTTCATTGAATAGACTCAACTTCGAGGAGTAATGTGATCAGGGAAAACTAAAACTGATGATGATGACGAAACGTGACAGAGCCCTGTTTTTCACATTGTAGTTTCAATCCATGTTTCCTGTTGACAGTGTTTAGTTGCTGTAATGAATATTTGTATAAATGTATTGATGTTTTCCTGGTGTAAATCCGGAGAATGTTGATGTATGTAACGTGTGCCTCTTGCCGGAGAAAAATTATGAGATGGGCTTGTCTTCTACGCTGGGAGTGGTAGCAGTGGGTGTTCCATTAGGTCGGTTAGATCCGTCTGGATTATTAGCACCTGCTGCTGCAGCCTGATTTGCTGTCGCTTCACGCAGAGCCTCGTCAAAACTCTGGACTGACCCCGATCGAGAGCCACCCATTCTTGTCTGCAATTAAATGTAACAAATATAACATCTGAGAGTGAGACATACACAAGACACAATTACTTTTTAACACTTGCATCATCTTTACAGAGAAAGAGATAGGCAAGTACAAGGAAGATGGAGAAAGCTACATGCTGAAGGAAATAACAGATGCTCATCATGCTTCGCTTTCTTCCATAAAGCACATCTTCTAAGCTACCGTCTTACGTAGTAGTCTATACTTCCCCCAAGGCTTTCCACAATTTTCTTCTAGATAAAGACTAGCGAGTTTTAAGCCCAGAAAATTGCTCTGCGAAGACAATCTCGTTTTACCGTCATCATAATCGTCGTTCCAACATCAAAGAAAATAACCTTCAGCTTTATTTCATTCGACACCACTATTATATTACTCTTTTGATGTAAATACATTGTATAAGCCTTCCTGACATGAATGAAAAAGAGTATTTTGTTCCAGGCTGCTTGTCAAACTAACCAAAATCTTGGAACATAAGGAACTCTTTCAGAAAGAGGGTTAATAGTCGAAAAATTGTGCAGAGATTGCCATAAATCTCAAAGGTGCACTTCTATCGCAAAAGCTCACACGATCATACAATGAATCTATTTTATTTCATTCCTATCCTACAAGCGCAAGCTGACATCGTAACGATCGATTTTTGTGGGGGAAGGAAAACAATCAAGTAAAGTCATAAAAACCAGTCGAATTTCAATACGAATTCAAGTCAGTAAGACGAGCAAGCGCATTCAATCTACAAAACGGAAATAACTGCAAACCACCTGATTGATACATACCGTATAATAGTGAATGCAGTTTAAATCTGATTTGACTTGAGTGACAAAGTTCAGGATCAAATTGATTACAGTTTGGAACAGCATACAAAATTTGCAGCATTAATGAAATTCTCAGCACGCCCAGCGATCCATACGGAATCTTATGGATACACATTTTGTTCTCAGGGCTATGAAAGGGACAAGCATATTGATCGAGGGAACGAGGAGCGATCCTCTGCTATCAATTATTACCTACGTAAGAAAAAGGCTCTAGGTTCGAGCTCCAGTACAAAGGAAGGTTTCACTCGTCACAGAAATACATCTTGTATGAGTTAAGAAAGTGCTACCAACACTGAATCTCCTTGCTTCTTTTACTAGTTTCAATAACTTTTTTTTAACAAAACAGTCTATTCTTCTTCAACTAAGCTAAAAATGAATTTGGGTTAAGTTGAGTCTATATTTTTGTACCTGCCTGTACACTTTACATGTACATTTTATGGAGTAAAACCAAGTGGGACTAAGGGACTTCCCTTTTACAACTGCTGCTCCTTTTTATTACCAAGACATGCACGTTACGACTCCCTCATTTTCACAAGAAGAAAATAATATACTGGAAATTCCTATTTTCCTAAAGCTAACATCATTAGTATTCCACTTTGGATTTCTATTCTCAATTCCCAATTCAAGAAAAAACGAAGACGAAGAGGGAAATGAGCTTTCTTATCGTCATGTCACATATAATATGCTGTACGTGTGCCACTTCAAGTATTCATCATTCATCCCTTTTCTCCCTACGTTTCTTTTGCATCTTCAAACACATAGCTCTCCACTCTCCACCGTCCGCAAAATTTGATTCATTTTGTGGTGATATTTTCTCTTTCCCCATTACCCCGAAACATTCATTCATTTCATTCTAACAAATGAAAACCGATTTCCCCTTCGCATGGACATTTCAAATGGACAGAATTATTATACATTTGAACAAACAACGAGAAAGCAAGGTATAAAATAAGATGGGAACCATTGGTTAACCTGAATGACGCCATATGAGTAGTTTGTCATTATTATACCCGGAGTAGTTTGCAGCAAGAAGTGGTTGAGGAAAACAACAAATGTACATTTAGATATAAATGAAAGTATTAGGGTGAGTGAAAGAAAACAGTTATGTACCTTTACCTTAACGGCGGACACTGCACCAGTGACCCGCTCCTCCATAGATCGGAAAGACTCTGTGTTCTTGAGTGCTCCAATCTTTTGGCTTACCGCTGATCCGATGCCACCAAACAGAGAAGTGGTCTTCTCCGCTGTGGCCTTGATTGCAGACTCAGTCTTCTGGTACCTGGAAATCACAAAAACATCTGGTTTTAAGTCACCATCAATTTCCCTTTCTCTATGAATTTAGTAGATTACAAAACAAACACACACACAACATATTTTATGTACAGTGAAAAATAAGGCACATTATTCAATTCAAGTGTGGGCTTGACGTAGTCTCTGATGATATTTTACATCACCATAATCCCCATCAGAACAGAATATATCTTTATGTCAGTAGAGCAAGCAACACAGCAGAGCATAAAAGCCAATAAAACAAGCAACCCACACATTTCCGACATTTCAAAATTGACTCGAATAACTCAACTACATAACATCCTCTTCAAAAATCCCCTTGTGTAGTGCACTTCTTTATATGACAGAAAATCAATACGCGTAAATAAATGCCAAGCAAAAAGGGAGAAACCCTGAAGAGTCCTTATTAGTAAGTCCTGTACATTTCCCACAAATGCACACTTTTCAAACAAGTTAAATTACAGTTTTGTAAAGTTTTCCCTACTTTTACGAGGTTCCGGTGTAAGTGCAAAAGGAAATGACAGAATGGGACTAAATAAGAGCATTAATGTTGTTCATTCGTTCATTCATTGAGGAAGATTCAAATAAGATAAAAAACAAAAGCGAATCCCATTATTCCGCAATCTGGATTCAAGCGAATTCCCTGAATATTGCATATAATATTACTCACGTTTCGCTAGCGCTTTCATGACTAGATGCTAGAAAACCTGGATTTTTGAAGCATTTTCTGCTAGCATGGAATTCAATTATGCATGTGAATGTGATACCAAGTTGATACCATGAGTATACCCCATACAATTTTTATTCCCAGGCAGAGTTTACGTCTTATGTGAGGATGTACGTATATGGTACGGTTACAGTATGGAGGTGAATGTGAACAGAATCCCAGAGATCTTATTTTACGGAATCCTCTATCCTCCTATTCGAATTATTGATCAGTTTTGTCTTCACTGCGAGATGTAACGCATACAGAAGCACACCTCTTTTGAACATTTCAAGAAATAATGTGATCAAGTCATCCCCATCCTAAATATCATTCTGGAATTCCCAGGATGGGTTTGCAGAGTCATCAGGCAAGCTTTCACTCCAAAACACTACCTCATCTCCGCCTGTGCACACTGGCATCATATAAATTTTATTTTTGCATATATGTAAGCGAGGAACTCACGTACAGACGTAACTACATGACTTCGTTTTTATTACTGATTGATAAGATAAGACTAACAAACCTTTTTAGAAATTACTTCCATTTCTCATCGTGAACACAAAATTAAGTACTCGGTAATTTTCTCCGTTGATACTTCATTCGCTAGATCCCAACTTAAGATAAATGAGCAGCGAGGAAAAATAAAACTTTTTATATCCACCACTTAGATCCAACCTGTACATCAATCCGACTGAATGAATAAATAAATAAGTTGTAAAACTGACTATCTCCGAACACGGATGCAAAAAACGTACACTATTAAAACTTCGGCAGGCAGAGCAGAGCCATAACTGATGTCCGTTTTGTATAATCTACTAGCTTAATTTTCCTTTCTAATTCTTTATTTTGCAAATTACGTATATATGTGCACGGTGCCCATCTCGTAGAATAGAGAGACAAGAATCATTCCATTACGACGTACTCGGCAAAATGATGGGAAAAAATGGCTGTGAGTATTGAGTAGCCTAGTGTAAATGATTGCCTTCTCTGTCCATACACACAAGCATTTTTCTAATTACGTCGAGAATGAAGATGAAGTGCACAACCTAACTGGACTTCTAAGGAGCGTTTCACCATTATACAAATGGGTAAAATGGCACAAAAAATCGATTCCATTCCCAGTTTTTCTACCTCAAAACATTGTAAAAGTATATCAGTGAAAAGCATCCAAATCCACAAGTATGAAAAGGCATGAAACAGAGAATTCAAGTTGCACTTCATACTACATTCTCAACAAAGAATGCTACTGGTACTGTGCGTATGATGATGATGATGATGATGCAATCTCATTTATTCGCGTGACTGCCCAGCTAAGCCAAACCAAAACCACCATCAACCAAACTGCTCGCTCTGCCTCTAAGGCTCCCTCCTAAAAAATGGTTACCCACACATCCACTTTTTTCTCATCATCATCCCTATTCCTTTTTCTCCGAATTCCAAATCTATACAGTCATACACAGCGAAAGAAAATAGTGGTATTCAAGTGCCAGCATACCTTTTATTGCAAACCATGTTCCTCGCATTAAGACACAACATTTAACACTGTCTTCTACATTCTCCAAAAGCCCTGCAAATGGGCACACAAACATGAGAAACGTTATTCCTTAGGTAAAAAAAATTAGAAAGCAACAATCCTTTCTTTTCTATCCAAAATGAACCACCGCTCTCAAGAGAGAAGAGAATGAAAGGATGAGCTTGGCTTGAGCTCTTGTTATGCCTCAAAAGAAGAAATCTGTTGTGTGTCTTGTGTTATATACCCACACATATCCGCTTTTGGTTTTCTCTCTACAGAAAATTGTCTTGCACAAAAATATATACAAAAATAAACGAGCAATTTTGCAAGACAGAGTGGGCACAGCAAAAAAAACTGGTGAAGCCAAAAACAACGCAAAATAATAAATAGTTTCCTTCCATCGCCGTGCTTTCCTGGCTGAAACTGCCATTAGCCACGTCTTACACGAAACTTGTTCATACGCTACAACATATGAGATGAAATCACGAAATTTGTACCTATACAGGCATATTGGGATGGTCATAATCGTATGTATGTATGCATGTATAAATAAGAATTTCTTATCATATTTTGTTTCATTTTCCCTTCTCCCAAGCACATCCTGTGAGAGTCGTGAAAGACGTTGTTGATGAGGTGTGAAGTGAGCTCATCTCATCTCCCAAAAAAACATGTTGCATATCATATAAAAAGGCACAGACAGGCCAATGTGAGTTCATTTCAAATTTATGCCCTGTCCTATCACGACGACTTCTGCACGTTTACTCGACCACCTTAAGTCAAAGACTCTCATTCTCAAGACATGGGAAACTAGGCAGTCAACAGGATAGATCATCTCAGGATACCAATATATCACCTTATATTTAATATGACCAATGACGTGCATATTAATATCAACTTATGAAAGAATAGATATGGCTTCCCATTTTTATATGTATTCTCCCCACTTGCTAGATATTATTCAACTTACTATAATGACCTTGCCACTCCCTCTCTTCATCATCCCGCACCCAATTCTTTCGTCAATCCTATCTTGCTTACACACTCTGACAATCGTTAAAGATAAAGAGTATAACATTTCTATGAGATATAAGTTGTAAGCGCTATATGCATAAGAACGACTTTTAGTCTTCTTGTCCTCTTTCATCCTGTTTCAACAAACTTTTTCCATTTGTCCCTCATCTCTTTTCCTAAACCGTCAAATATTTCTTCTTTTCACCAACTTTGACTTAATTTACAGTACTTGTACTTACACATCTCTGGCGGCGTCCATGTCGAAAGAAGTGAAGTAGATTTCCTTGAATATATGAGGAAGCGAAAAAACACCGGAAAAATGTTACCCTCAAAATGTCGAGAAGAGAAAGTAAATAGCAAGAAATATGACGCTTGATGACACACACTTTAAGTCTTTTCTTTCCTGTTTCAAATCGTTATATTGCGAAAATACACCGGAAAAATGTTACCCTCAAAATGTCGAGAAGAGAAAGTAAATAGCAAGAAATATGACGCTTGATGACACACACTTTAAGTCTTTTCTTTCCTGTTTCAAATCGTTATACAAAAGTGAAAGAAATATACAGCACTGGCTTCTAACACCAACTCTTATATAGACAAAAACACTCAATTTCTTTGATAAAACAAGTTGCCTTCACCATTTAAACCTTATTTAATTTTCATCTAAAACAATGTATAGTACGAGATCAAACGAAAAAAATATTTCTTCCCTCTATCTTAAAAACGCTTAAAAACACACTGCTGTTATACGTGCTCCTTTTCTATCTTCTTTGGAAGAACTCTCCGCTTTTCTCTGTTCGTTCAGAAGATAAAGTACTTATGACGTCTGCAGATTGTTCCGACACTTGAGATACTCTGTAAGGATCCCAAGGATTACAAAGTGAAACGAAGAAGACATGCAAGCTAGACTTGATTCCTTTTTATCCTTGTTAATATGTCAATTAAGACTCAGTTTCACTCTCGTCCACATGTACTATAGTGTACCTACCACGAGTGAGAAATTCCAGCAGCACAGTTTACAGAGCACGAGGGTTTGACCTTCACATAAACAACAGGAATTTGTTGCTTGTTCCTATCTCACTCTGACTTCGTCCGCGTTGCCCCGAAGCAATCAATACAAAAACTCCACTACCTTTCTCTATTTCTGCCTACATAAATATTTCAGAATGTGAAGAGCACACAAATTTTCTCGCCTTCGTTCCTATGTATTTTTGATATGGTGAAATATGTATATGTGTGTAAGTCAAAGTGCAATGATGATTATAGGGGATGATATGTAATGTATCTATGTAAAACGCAGTTTAATGTTTCCTAAATCAATTTTGCAGTGTAGAATTTCAAAAATCACTCAGCACAATAGACAATACTAAGAAAAATGAGAAAATGAAGACAGAAAATTATTAACTGTTGATGATGTTTCTGCACGAAGGTGAACAACTGGACTAGATGGAGTTCTACGTTTTTCTTATGTTCTGCCTTTCCTCACACCCTCTTCTTTCTTAAGCACAACAATAATAAACATTTATCATACGAGAAAAATGAGGGAAACAAGAACGTTTTCTATTTCATGTAATACAATACAATATAAGAGAGCAAGAAAGAAAAGAATGAGAAGAGACTTGTTGAAAGCGATCCTAAAGCATCCGAATCCTCTGAACTGACTGGCTGAGCGAGTCAGATAAAAATGTGGCGAAACTCAGAGGCGAGAGAAAGCAAAGAACAGAGAGGAAGAAAGACCTTGATGCCCTATACTTATTCCAAAAATGCTTGTTTCTTCACATTTATCCACCCAAGCCAGTCAGCTCCAGCATCAGAATTCCATGCAAAAACTTGTAAGCACTTTCTCTTTACTAGTTTCAAGCTTCCAGCTAAAGCAAAGACGGCAACGACACACATATACACACATCGCATCTCTATCCTGCTAACTAATGAAACCCAAAATACTCCATGATAATATCCTATCCACGCACATGCCTAGGTTTATATAACCACCCAGTTTATACAAAAACCGAAAAGATATACGATGTACCGATGAAGGAAATAGTGTGTAGCGTTGTTGGCTCTAGCTTAAATATTTTCTCTGCTTTCACTTCACCCTTTTCCCTCCTCTTCCCACCACAAAAACGGAAGAGGAACGTACCTAACCGTTCCGAAAAAGAGAAAGTGAAATGGTGAAAGCTACGGCTTTGGTACCTTTTCTTCCAGGCCAACAGATATCAAGGATATGAGTACCCCTTCGTTTTGAGTGAGTCAGTCACTGCTACTAGGAGAAGCAGAGACCCGACAATAGAACGAAGAATAATAGGATACATCCTTACATAACATTGCTTACTTCTTCCCACTAACTGCCTTCATTATACACTTGGTGGTGCTCTATATAAGAACAAAAATGTTTCAAACTCAAGGGATCCCCAGTGAGAAGAGAGAATAGCAAAAGTGTTGTTCTTTCATTCTTCCTCTGTGCCAATCCACCATACCATTCCATCTACTTTCACTTCATATGGGTAACTTCATATATCCTATTTCATCACGTGAACCCACTGATTTTCTCGACAGTGGAAAAAGGAGAAGCCTTTTCACATCCCAATGCATTCATTCATTCTTCTTTTCTGTACGTAGCTCATAGTGCACCCTCGGCAAAAAAAAGCTCGCACTTCACAGAAAATTTCTGTCTTGTTATATCAAGCAAGAAATATAAACACTTGAATCTTTCTCACTCTCAAAGCTACTAGTTTCCCTTTTCCCCATAAACAAACGGGAGTACAGGAATACGGCAATAGGAAATCCCAAACAGTCCTCGTCTATACCATCATGAAATATAGCCATCCATGTATATACCTAAAATACCTTCTAAGTACATAACGACATACATAATGGAGGAAATTTTTATATTCTTCAAAATGTAAAACGGAACAAGAATGCATCGTTGGGAGCAAGAAAAAGTATCGATCTTGAAAAACTTGTGTCCTTTTTCTTTTCTATTTTTACTTGTTTACCTTGTCATATTATTACTTATGCGAATGTGTAGCACAGAAGAACGTATCACTCCAAATTATACTGCCTGTCAGTTATAGCATCAAATTTAGGTTTCATTCAATATAAACACTTTTCCTTCCAGACAATAATCTGCTTCGTTTACGGAATATAAAGCTCTAAGCAAGCCTAGTCCTGAATAATAGAAAAACTCAGCACACACTTATGTGATGCTTCATGGTGGGATATGGGGTATGAATGCCTATTATAATTTTTTCCTCATGTTTCTTCATTCACTTAGCACAAATAAACGACCCACGTGCTTATACACAACTACGGAGAAAGGCAACAACAAATCATGCATGGAATTATTTCCCCCCAGTGTAAGCAACTTACAAAAAACTGTACAAAACATACAAACCAATAAACCCCCAAGTCTCATATCGACCCAGTCTAGTAAAAACAATGTTTGCAAAGTAAAAAGGGTTTTTAGGTTTTATGCCATACCGTACAAAACGATGGAATATCAAGGGACGAATAGGGCAGGGCAAAGCATGCACAGAAAATTAATAACTTCTTGGTTCTACTCCTACAGACAGTACGAAATATTTTTGGCTTTCCCCACTTGCTTCTCTTTTCTGACAAAAGTCAATTTTTCTAACGTTGTGAGAATGAAGGAAGAAATACCTATGTCAGCGCTCTATATCAACTTTGATGCTCTAATTACCAGCACCAAACGTTATTAGTCACGAACTCATTTATGTTCACATCTTCTGTACGATTTTCTGACAATCCTTTTGTTCTACCATTAAATTAACACTGACACATGCCAAGTTTAATGCAATTTTGTCATCATTCTTCATCTTCGTATCTTATAGCCGAATAAAAATGTAATGGAATGGATACTTGGATACTACTTGGCCCATTTTTGTTGTATGTGTGTTGTACAAAGTACAAAATATAATATCTACAACGAGAGTAAGAAAATGAGTTGAAGAACCCACGGGTAAAACTAGAGATGAGATGTGGCGCTGATGTGGATAATACAAATCATGAGCTTCGTGAAGCATCACAAAGTTAGCAAGTCGTCGTCACTCAACTACCCTTCCCGTCATTACCATCACCACCATTAACCAACTCCATTATAATCATTAGATGATGACTATGGGAAAGTGAAACGAAGCTGGGAACAAGTTCCTCCTTTCCAATGTCTCCGTGTGCTCTGTTCTCTCTGCAACCAACGCCTACACTCAATGTTGGAATGATACGGTCATGCATGTAATACAGTGGAAGAAAACTGGGGATATATGGAACAAGAGTAAAACCATGTCGAATGAAAACTTTTATACAAAATTTTCTTTTCGTTCTCTTTGACTCGCATAATTACCATTCCACTTTCCTCCCATGAAGAGAGAAACAACTTTTTAGACCTAATGATTCTCCATAAAATATAAAGCATTGTGCTGTCAGCGAACGACAAAATGAAAACAGTTTTGAGTTTGCTTTCTTTTGCTAGAAGCACAATACAATCCATTGAGTAAATTTAATTTAGTTGTGCACTCCTACTCCTACACAACACATAAAAAAAGGTAAAAACATGGGAAAATCTGAGAAACTACAATACAACTACGGAACTAAAAGCTTCTCGAATTCACAAAATTTCATCGGAGACGGGTGAAAAGGATCAATAAAATGGTTCACAAGAAGACTTCCAACTTTTCAATCGGATTAGTGACCGTCCCATCTGTCGTCATATATCAACACAATCATAAGCTACCTACATAATCTTAACTTGTAAAAGAGAGAAAGCCGACACGCAACTACTTCTTTGAACACGAACAAGAGAAAAAAGCAAGTCAGAAATCGACAATCCTGTCCATTGTAAGCACAAATACTAAAAAATATGTTGCATGATATGAGTGTAAAAAGCCATAGGTTAATCCAATAACATTAAGATGCAGTGTTGCATTTCAGAACTGACGCACAGAATCATATAACAATGAGTGACAGGCATTAACGAGAAATACATAATATAGCTTAGCATTAAGATCAAACGGCGAAAGTAGTAACATCACACTGTCACACATACATAATTAATGCACTAAAAGCACAAACTAAAATATTAAAAGATACTTACAACGGTGCTGCTGTGACTGCAGTTGTGACGGAACCAAGAGTCTCTTCAATTTTCTGGACTCTATTTTACAGTACAGTATTTTTGATTTAAGACGTGTAAACAAAAATGGTAAGTCAAATTATAAAGGACAAAAGCGTCATCAGCAGGCATAAATTTATCCCATGTAACATTCCCATCAGTAAATTTATCCCATCATCGTGAAAGAAATCATAAAATACATAGAGAAAAAATTGGAACATAAAAATTAGCAGATTCTAAAATAAAGAATGTGTGCTAGTTCGCTTCTACATGATTCTTACAACAATACAAGACACATTCTCTGCTTGTAATATGTTATTACATCTATTGTAAGTGACTAAATATACTAAAGAATTTTACACTACTTCAGTGGCATGTGAAAAGTCATAAAAATGTAATAAAGCATGTAATAGACATGTTTTATGGACTTACGCAGTGGAATCCCGGACATTTTTTATTCCTTGTCCCATGTCTTGAGTTATTTCTGACCAGGCGGTAATACCCAACTTCTTTTTGAGCGCGTGGGCTCTACTCAATTTTGAGTTCAGCACCTGAAACACGTAACAGAGAAAAAAAGTTTAACATTATCTAACTCGCTTCGAGTCAACATCAGCATTTCATATTATACAACTTTTCTTATTTCCTTTTCTACCTACTTGTCTTAATGTAGAAATTTCATCTTCAACTTGAGTCAACTCCCCTTGCCATTCCGCTCTCGCAGCTTGGAGTTCTTCCGCAGTCATATTAGGATCAATCGGTGAGCCGATGTCACTAGTGATGGAATTAGATTGGCTCAAACGACCCATTGGGTTCGCGTTTGGTTCTGAAAAGGGAACGAGAATGAAAGACATGATCAATTATTATTGCTTATCAAGTCGAGTTCAAGACAGAAACGAAAAAGTTTTGCACTGCACCTTCATCTCCCTCTCCCAACGTTAAAAAGTTTTTAAAATGTTGTGCTGGGCTCACTCTAGCTACATACGGTTTATCTAGATTGTGATACATGACCCTAACATGTCCGTTTCCCTTCCCTGATTTATTCTTGCCCACCATGTTTTTCACTCTTGCCGCGACCCTTTTAGCTGTATTGCGAACATTAGCCAATTTACCCGAGCTAGCCCCACTACTACTTTCTTGAGGAGCATCACAGTTATTAATACTGAACTGGTGATCAAAATCAACACAAACATTCTCAGTCTCTGGAACAAGAGATCCATCTAGCATGCTACTGCTTGAAATGGAAGCCGTGGTGGCATCAAAGAATTCTAAATCCGAGCCCGACGACTCATCATCCAACATATCATCGTGCTCCTCATCTTCTTCATCACTTATATGAAATTCAAAATCCTCCAACACAAATTCTTGATCTAAAACCGTCAGATCTGGTTCAGGCTCCTCTGTGATCTTCAGGTTACCAACTAGATCCGGCAAAGGATCTTCCATGTACTCATCCTTTGGATGATGCATTAACTCCATTTTGGTTGGAGAATTCGATTTACCAACAGGAGGAGCAGTAGTAGCATCACCACTTGGACAACCCTCCATCATTACGTTATTATTCACACAATCCTCCTGGGACACTTCTCCGCTTTTTGTTTTGGATGCTTCTAAATCTGTCCTACCACTACTGTTGCTTGCGTTTGCTAAACTTGATACTCCAGACTCACTCATTTTTAATGAGAACAAAAATTCTCTTCAAAAAAGTTTGTCGTTTTCAACTTTCGTTTTGTTTACAAGGACAAAGCTTGAAATTTGATGAGACATGACAAGGCATCCAATCTCGTTTTTGTTGGTCTAAATCAGATTATGCCATGGCATGCACTATACCCTGAATAAAGTGTCAGAAATGCAAAACAAGGCCACATATCCAGTAAGTCGCCCCTTTTGAGAAAAAGCCTTATATAGTATTAAAATAGAATAACAGGAAACAGCACTTTCACGTAATACAGCCTGCCAATTCTCTTGAGATTGCTTTCAAATACGGAGGCTTTTGGTGACTAGAAAATTTGTCAGCATCGCTAACTCCAAACTCAACTAACTGTCTGTCTCTCTTACTCAAATACTAACAAACAACCATTTCATTGTAATATGATTAAAACGAGCGGAATTGTCATGAACGCAATGTGCTCGTCGAGTTGCACAACCAGCTTGACAAACTATGATCCATTTACATTCATTACTCATTCATTTGATAATTTGATCATCCTTTGGAAAGTAGTAGTTATATAAATGCACAAACAACAAACACAATATACCTCTCTGCAGCAACTAGTATGATATCATACTCGAAACACGATGGATTTATTATTCCGTACACACATTATTGACACATACATACATAATATTAAGTTTCAGTTCCGTAAATCTCTTTTGACTTGAAAGAAACTTAAGTCGTGCGTAACATACACCCATCACATACAAAAACTACAACCTACACGTTAAAATAGATAGAAATGCAATCCCTTTATCGCTTTGATTTTTCATCTACGTTCATGGCATGGCAAACAACTTTTTGGAAGAAGTATTATTATCATACCACTAATATATTTATACCATAGGCAATTAATAATAGTGTCAACTCAACATAAACTGTGAATTACAGATTAATTCTAGATTAGATATATGGATCAGACGATAATGAATGAACATAAGTTGAGCGAATGTATTTGTAGCACCAGCTTTACCATTCAGCTTTACGAGACGCTCACTAATTGCCTCTTTGATTTTTGATTAGCAATTGAAATTCGAATCACAAATAATTCCTTGTCTTTACGTATTCCTGTATATTATGATACAGTTTTCTGAGTTTTGATAACTTTTCCTTCATACGAAAGACACACAGTTCCTCACACACTGATTTAATGTAATAATCCTGAAAGTGGCAGAGGCATTTGTAACATATTGACTGACAGAGAGAGAGAGAGGTAATCTTTTACATTATCAAACAAAATGAATTTTGGTATTGATAGCCAGCTTAGTATTATCACAATTTAGTGTAAGTCTTATCAAAGGTTCCACAAACAACATTACAGCCATTCACCAAAACCTCAATACTTAGAAGTATACCTGGAACCTGAGTATAGGAGTTAAAGCCCATTTAATACTGAGTGAATACTGAAATGTTATAATTAGGTAAGCGTAGATGCACACAAACGCTAATGAAGTAAATCTTTCAACCGTCTTGAATATTCAATAGTAATCATAGCCAGCTTTTCTATCACAGTCTGCTGAGAAATGAACACACGAGAAAGCTAGCACTTTTTAATGTTTCTTTCATTATCCCAGAATACCTTCTCACAAAATTTCAAGATTGCTTCTGCTTAATGGTAAGTTAAGTATAATGCACTCGACGTTGTTTTACTGATGTATGCATCATGACACATTGTAACAGATGATGATGGTATGTGTATTATAGACATTCTTTCAAATGTGTACATGCGAGCAACAGGTACAACAGCATTCACTATTAGGTACAAAGGCAGTTATGTTATATATAATAGAGATAGAGATACAGTTTCATATGAAAACTTTTAAAAATGAAAACTATATAATACATTTATAGGTACATAGCGTTGTTGTAGAGTTTCATCATTATCAACACATATCGTGACAGTAACAAAGAGCCTCTCTCAAAAATACATACGTTACTTGCGCTGTAAGTTTGCAACCAGAAAAACTTTTAGAATGGGTAAAGTAGCTAACATACGGAATTGGTTTGGTTTTGCATTTAGCACAGCACATATACGTATATAAAACCCTTACTTTAAATTAACAACAGGTAGCGTAAATAAAGGTTTATCCCATTTTTTTCAACAAAAAATCTAACTCTTTGCTATGTATAGTCATTCTGATACATGAAGGATCGAGACTAGGGATGCCTTAGGCCAACAAAATAACAGTAACGGTACCTGTTTATAAGCCGTGCCTCTACCTCTACCTGCCACAAAAACAGCCACAATGATAACGATGCACGTTGTTGCTTCACTTAAGTGAAGCTAGTTTGATGATGATGATGACGGTACGCAATGAATACAGGCAATGAGGCAGTGATTTCGGTAGATGATACAACTAAAGCTAAAACAGCTATTTCATTTTTCATCTTCTCGTCTTCATATACAACAATTTTTCAGTCCAAAGTAACTGCAATCTTGCATTTAATGCCATACTGCATCGTTAGTGTTATGTTAGTTACCACCAAAACCAAATTGTTGATTGCAAGGCAATTTGTTACACAATTCTGAGTTTAAATAGTACGTTGCTCGCGTTGCCACTTCATTTAATCATTTTTTGCAATACTTTTGAAGTTCAGCACTTTCTTTTAAATCGCTATTTAACAAGTTGTAAAAGTCAATGTATTACATATTGTGTTAAGCAATAATAATATGAACAATGAATGATGAGCATTTCCTATAAAAGAGAACGGTACATCCTTTCTTAATCAAATGGAATGTTCAATGTTTGTGCTAATTTGGGAAATTCATAAGAATCATTTCCACGCTAAGTATAAGCGAAGGAATATAATATGTCAATTACATAATACATAGCTTTTGAATCTCATTCTCATGTAATCGCGCATAATAATAATGATATTAGAACGCTTCAACTATAGTCTTACTCGTACAAAATCCGAATGCAGCAATCATAATCATATGCTATGGCCGACAAATCATTAAATATAAAATTTCAAAACATACGCAGTTTAACTGAAATGAAGCTTCAGAAAAGCGGAACGCGCAAGCAATCTATCTGTAATCTAAATTTAACAACAACACAGGAAGTTAATGCATGGAAATTATGGATGTAACTGCATTCAAAACAAAATTAAACAAGATGCAGTGTTTCATTGTTGATTGAGAAAAATGTGGCACACAAGAGCCGCATATGAGGTGAATGTAGGTTTCCCACTAATATTCCCACATTACTGAACGCTATTTTATTTACTCCCACCCTGCAACGAAAATTCAGAACAGTAGTCTCCGTACATAATAAAACTTTTCAAACTTGCAGCTTAAGGAACAAAGTAACCGCCTGGTTTATCAAAATACATGAAAATACAACATAAAATTTCATCACTTAAGTTAGTCTTTCTTTGTTCATTATGACTTTTGACAACCGTCGCACGATGAAAACTTGTACTGCTGATGTCACCGTATTCGATGCAGCATACTGCATTCACAACTCAAACTAGCACAAATAAGGTACCACGATGCCATAAGGTACACCTCCGAACTAGATACGGCAGAAATAAACAGGACACCGTACTCAATCTACAACTCAACTATTCATGCTCAGCTCATTTTGAGGGGATGATTTTCAAAACTCGTAAAATCGACCACAAAGTAGAACAATCTAAAAAAAATCCAACTCTAAAAGGTACTGATGAACTACAAGAAAATATCAGTGCTTCTTACGGTTAGTAATGCAATGCGGGTTTGTCAATCAGCTACTGTAAAATAAGTACATGATTGATGCCATTGTTCACGCACGATGCCAACTCTGACTGACTTTACGTTAATAGTGTCACCGTTCTTGATATTTTCCTTATACTTAATGATTTGCTCTACTTTTCTTCGTTTTACATTCAAATAGTCTATCCACTCGTAAGTATGCATGTTTTACTCGATTTTTAAGTAATAGAACAAACTGGTAACTGGATAGTGGATTAACTTTATGGAAGCAGAGGTGAGACGTGCAAATACTTACTTTGATAAATTTTAGATTCTTCGAATCGAAACGAATACAATGGTTGAATAAAAAATGCTATTAATGTTGTGCATTACAATTACAATCTTAATTTCCCCTGTAAACTTTACAACACAAAAACAATGCTTGTTGGTACGTAAAACTCGCAGCAATTATTTAATACCTTCAACCTTGAATATGGTTTACTGAATGCGCAGTTAATTTCATGGATTTTAAAAGATTTTTTTGCA
>JAANSM010000621.1:0-25611 GCA_036850725.1 Orchesella villosa | reverse complement strand
AATTAAATTCCAATGCAGATTGATATACTTCCCTCCATCGTACGAGCCGTAGGTCATCGAACAGAAGTCTACATAGATGGTGGCATTCGTCGTGGCACTGATGTTTTCAAAGCAATTGCTTTGGGGGCAAAAATGGTGGAATTTATTGAATAAATTATCGACGGTAAGAAATATGATTGTAAATTTTAATGAATAAGTTAATTTTTGATAACTATATAGGTATTTGTCGGGAGGCCAGTGATATGGGGCTTGACCGTTAGCGGGGAAAAGGGGGCACACAGAGTTTTGGAAATTTTAAGGGATGAGTTGGATCTGACAATCGCATTATCTGGTATGCGGAAAATTTGATGGATATTTATTATACAACTAGATTTCAATTAATGCTAATTAGGTGTTCGTTTTAACACATTTTTACATTGTACTTTTAGGCGTTAGAGATGTCAAAGGTATAATTTCCGATTTCGTCTGTACAAAAGCTGGATTATCCAAACTCTGAAGCCTGGAGAAAGGATGTGCCGTAATAAAGTGTTTTGGCATTACGATTATTCTTATTTGAAAAGACAAACATTTGTAATTACAAAAATATTGTATAAAAGTTACTCAAAGTAAGCTAATGTCTGACAATCAAAGTCCGACATCATCATTTATTGCTACGTGTAATTCTTGTATTACCCCATTTGTGGAAACTGTGTGTTGTTTAAATTGCGTCGAACTATTATGAAACCTAGTAAACGTGTTTTACATCTTACATCATTATTCATCATCAAGAAAGTACATTTTAAATCCTACGGCAGCAAATAAGAACCAAAAGCTAATGAAAATCAGTCTATACAGTATTTGGTTTCATCTTTCTAAAAGTCAACATCAGCATAAGCCATGTAGTGTAGTATTATATTTATATTCATAAAACACACAGACAGACGGAATGAAAATGGCCATTGCCGGTTCACGGTTGGGATGACAGATAACCTTCTTCAAAGGTTAAGGCTAAAAGTTATGATGAATTCATATAAGACAGATTTGACCGTAAACTTCATGAATAATGTGCCATGCATTTCATATAAAGCTGATGCTAATGCATTTAGTTTAGTTTAACTAGACTTGTGCACGTGTGTGACGTGCGATACTGCAACTCCAGAAAATCATAGGTTTGTGAAAAAGTCTACTTGTGTAAGAGATAAACAGCAGAGATTAAGTGCAGTTTTGACTATTCCCAAAATTCGAATTTAAAAATGAAGAAGTTGGTGTGTGTTCAAGATTTTGAAGATGAAGCCTTACGTAAGCTTGACAGAAATGCTGCTAATTACTTCAAAAGTGGTTCAGATGATGAGATTACGTTGCAGAGAAATTTATCTTCATATAACAGGTACTAAATGAAATATCCAACAATTTTCACTCCCTGTAAAGTGTATAAATGTACTTAAATATTGACAATAACTTCCGAAAAGTTGGCTGATTCGACCAAGGATGCTAGTAGATGTTTCGAAAAGGAATCTTAGAAAGATGGTACTTGGAAAACCCGTAGAATTTCCTATTGGGTTTTCACCTTGTGGATTTCAAGGCATAGCTCACGTTGATGGCGAAGTGTCATCCGCAGAAGGTAGTTTAAGAAAGGATTGATTTAAATACATAATACAACGTTGCTTTTAGAACAGTATGTTAAATTTGCTGATATATGATGTCATAGCTGTATGCGGGTTGGGCTCGATATTTGTTTTGAGTACTTATGCAACACGGAGTATCGAAGAAATTGGCAACGCATGTCCAAATGGAAGGAAGTGGTTTCAGTTGTTTCCAAATTCTCAGGAGTAAGTTATCTTTAGAAAAATGATAAAATTTTATGAAAGGAAATTATAGATGATATGGATTTTTATGAAGGCTGGTGTCCATTGATTTGATAAAACGAGCAGAGCAAGCTGGTTTTGAAGCGTTGGTTGTAACATTAGACGCACGTAATAAAAAACGTTTGTATGATTTTGTACAAATATCGTGTAGAAATTTAAAGAAATCTGTTTTTTTTGTTTATAGAATTCTTTGGAAATAAAAGAACTACTACTAGAGATGGGCTGACGTTCCCTGCTCACTTAAAGTTGGATTATATTATGATGCACTAAAATTAAAATTATGTGGGTACGGGTATCCACATGCTACAGAAGGATAAAATGCATAATATATTCAATAATTTCATACTAATCTAGGCTTGCAAATTTAGCAAAATATGTGGAAACAAAACCAACAGTCAGTGGAGCAGCTTCTGATGAAGGTGTTAATAATGTAAGTGCGCATGTTTCTAGGACCCTTGCGCATAACTTGACTTGGGATTTAGTGCCGAAATTAAGAAGGTAGCCCTTTAGTCTTATTTTACATTAAATGAATCTTCTACTACGCTGAAGGAGTTCATAGTTTAAAATGAATAATAACTCCTGTTCTTAATATCGAACGCATCAGACACACAAAGTTGCCAATAATTTTGAAAGGAATTCTTACAAGAGAAGATGCAGCTTTAGCAGTTCAACACAATGTCGACGGGATTTGGATTTCAAACCATGGAGGAAGACAAATTGACACTGCTCCACAGCCTGTAACTGACTTTGACATATTATATTCCTTGATATTATATCAGTTAAAACCTATAAGTCAACTGGTCTAGTCAATATATAATATACCTTTAACTTCAGATTGATGTGCTACAAGAAATTTCAGCGGTAGTCCAAGGAAAATGTGAAATCTATATCGATAGCGGGATTAGGAAAGGAACTGATGTATTTAAGGCATTAGCACTGGGAGCGACAATGGTAAAAAACGCTAAACACGATTACATATCACATAAAACTAAAAATTACTATTAAACTATTAAAAATTTCAACATTCGTAATTTGTATTTTTCAGACGTTCGTTGGTCGTCCCCAAATTTGGGGAGTAGCTGTGGCAGGAACAAGTGGGGCAACTAGAGTGCTTGAAATTTTGAGAGAAGAACTCGACTTAACCCTTGCATTATCTGGTAAGAGTCTAGCAATCACAAAAAGTTTCGTCAGTAATTGCAAATTAATTGGTATGCAAAGCACCCAATTCTCACATTAGCATATTCACACTTTAATTATCAATATATGTTAGTACAAGGGAGACTTTCGATTAATCAATTTCACTCAATTACTCAACATCATGATACTATACACTTTATATATAGAATGACATGACATGAATATGCCTAACATTATTATTATTCTGCAGGTGTGGCCGACGTAAACAAGATTACGAAGGAGGCGGTTTGCAGAGCTGAGGTCTTTGCCAAATTGTGATAGCTCGTTGAATTGGAGACGCGAAAACTGATTCACATACTAATAAATTGTAAACTAGAATACCCGTAACCCACTTGTTCAAAATAAACAAAAAAAATTATCTGATAGTTTCCAAACCTATTAAGAATACAAATTATTATGAATGAAAGAGTACAATATGCAACATGTAACGATTGAGTTTGTTCACCATAAGATTCAAGATATGAGTGCATAATTTAGAAATGAAACGATTTGACCCAGTAATTAACAAGTTAATTTGGAGTTCACGAGGTTTCGATTTTTGTCATTTAATCTTATCACTTGGATGTTTTACGATTTTTAAATGGCATTGTCTAACAGGCTAGTATAACTTTAGACTTTTTAGAAATGATCCGACGATGGTAAAACATCGGAACAGTACATATATGTTTTGTATGAACTATGACCCATGAATCACTTATATAAAAAATCGACTCAAAGTATATTTTGTGTGATGAGTACCTCTTTCTAACACACTTGACACTGTCTGTTTATCATGTCATCTTCTTGATTAACAAAGTGAGTTATGAATTACAGTCTGACTGTCTCTTCGTTTTTTTGGCATATTTAGGTTGAAATGATCGTGTTGAGTGAAAACAATTTTCTTGAAATTCCTCAACATTCAAAAAACTTCATTGAGGTAGATGTCATTTTTGTTTAATTTGAGAATTAGCTAACATATTGAACTGACAAAAAAAAGTTGAACTCCATGCCGTACCAAACTGGTTTGGGCGCAATTTCAGTCAGTTAATAGTGCTGTAACAACTGAATATTTACATTGCTTATCATTACTTTTTAAGACACTCATTCAATATCATTTTCAAACAGAAAGCAATGCAAAAGGTAGGAGCATACATGTGCACATTTTATGGCTTGTTATTACATAACCTTTAACCGATTGTTTATCAACGTCTGTCTTCGTATATTCATCTTCACTCAAGAAGAATCTGAGACAAGAGACAAGATGAAAAATTGTGCAGCTCATTGACGCGAACATGAAACGCATGCGCTTCTCGTCCACACATATCACCTATTGTTAATAACGTACATCATAATAATTCAAATAGTAAGCCGTACACGTGTACAGTAATGAAATTTTTTGTCATTAGTATGAATACTAAAAATATGAATATGAGACATCGTACGTGCATTGGCTACAAATGCTAACTGGTATTCTTGGTGGTAAGTGCTTCTTCGATGGTTTTTAGAATCTCCAATTACGTCAATGTAATGTCACCTCTAAGCCTTGATTTGGCTTGTACACTTAAGTTGAAGTTAAAATTACTTCAAGTTTAGTATTTACAGTCATGTAAATATAGGTACACAGTACGTGTACATATTTTATGTTATGTTATTTCATATAACTGCATTGATTTTTAGCTTTTTAGCGTCGTGGACTTATATAATTAGCATGAATAGCTGCTATAATGAGCTTGAACTGCCGTACGCTGCTGATTTATATAAGTAAGTATCCACCTACCAACGTGCGGTTGATATTATGCTACTCTCACGACTTGTATAGGTAACTCCCAAGGATTTTTTGCACAATCTGACATTGGAGGCTATGTGTTCGTCCTTTGCAAATATCTACCATGTGAAAATCAATGTGCTACGGAATAAGAATGTTTTGCGCAGAAAACTACATCGTATACACTTGCTACAGAGCATTGTACTTTATTGCCACATTTTTTCAGTGTTGTTTATGAACTCAGAGGTTCAAGAANACAGAGCATTGTACTTTATTGCCACATTTTTTCAGTGTTGTTTATGAACTCAGAGGTTCAAGAAGTGGTTGCGCCCGAATTCATGTTCTATTTTAAGTAAGTAAATATTTTTTAACATCTAGCCTAACCTAAAACATCTAGTTTTTCTAACATTTCATTATATGAAACATTATATTCAAAAAGTGTATTACCAAATTATTTGAAACAAAGTGTTAGAATGAATTTCAAATCGAAAAATCACAGCTGCAGGAAACTATACCAGTGCCTGTGCTGCAAACTCTTTAGGCTGTAGCGTCCTTTACAGCTCTCTGTTTTTGTCATCTGAACGCTGTTGTTGTGGATATGTATTGACAAAGCATTATTGATTGCCCCAATAATCTCATTCAACTGTTTGTACACATTCTTCTACAAAGTTGTATTCTCTCACCCATCCCCTGCTTGTTCTACCTTCGTTTGCATAACATATCATTCGGCTAACACCTTTATTGCAAAATTCCTAATTCAATTGGCCAATTTTGTTTAAAAATTTCAGTTAATAGATAGCTGCAGTAACTTTTATGCCTCACTTCCATTTGCTGGATCAAAATCTTTAGGGTTTTCAACAATTATCACAGCAGCATATACCCACAAAAAATTGCACATCAGCATCATATCAACTCACACGTAACATGAATTAAAATCTGCATAAAATTCTATGAACTCCTATCAATACACTTTACACGACTGCCGTTCTGTATCCAAGTTAGGCAAAGTGTATATTATGTTTTTTGTATAGGAATTATTGTTTCCATTGCATTGCGCCACTGTGGACAGATTTGTTTGAGTGATAGGACCTTTCAGTTTCAAGAGGCATTAATTTAAACTAATAGGTACATTCTCATTAACTCGAAAACAACCACAAAGATATGTTTGTCTAGTTTGAACACATTTGAAAAAGCTCTTAGGTGAGGGAAGAATAAAACAATAAAAGTGAAAGGGTACGCACATTGAGAAGACGACCTTGAATTGAAGTATTGCAACCTGCGGCAATCGTTCAGCATGCGATTTTGATTATTTGATGACAAACACTTCTCAGGGGTCTTCGGTCTTCCTTTACCACACAAGTCATTGTCTGAAGTCAAAAGTGGAAACTTGTATGAAAAAAATGCCCTCGTAAAATGCTGACTATTTTATAACCCTGAGGACATTGGCATTGTAGTTTTTGCTCGTATATTACATATCTGTGATAAATGTTTGTATATTGCAGAAGTTATATAACCACTTTTTGCTCCTTTTTGACTTGAACCCTCTCCTCTCTCCACACCATCGGTTGTAATGGGTTGTGGTGCTTCTAAAAAGGTACCTACTGGGGCACTCAGTAAGGCACACGTCCTATATACATCTAGTCAAATGTATTAAAGTTTCAAATACTGTTATAATGTTGACCTGCTGACATACTATATACAGTTTGTTTTGACCAATTTCTACCACATTAAAATTGTTGATGTTTTATTTCGCTAAAACCAGGAGCAGAAAAATATTGTGTCTAAGCCGCCTAGGGTGAGACCGTTCCCAATTATGGGCGATGAGAAGTACAAAGACTGGACTGGAGAGAGGGCAACTTTTGGCATGTCATGATTTTGGTTTCCTGAGGGCCTGTTTGGAAGTGCCCCTGGCGTCATTCGTACCAGGTAATTTAGAGAAAATATTGAATAACTCTTTTTTTCTGTTCATTTAAAAAAATATAAACGTTGAATAATTTTAATTATGAATTATAGGGTTGGCTTTTCCGGAGGCAACACTCAGGATCCAACGTACCGCAGACTGTACTTTTAAACTAGTTTTACTTCAAACTTTAATATAATACACTCTAAAAAAGCTAATATTATCGAATCTGTTATTTTTTCGCAGCGGTGATCACACTGAGACAGTAGATATTGAGTTCGACCCAAATGTAACATCATATTCAGAAATGTTGAAGCTATTTTGGTCAAATCATAACCCAACGTCAAACTGTTCTCGCCAGGTGTGTAAATGCTTTTAATGTTTATAATATATTCAAAATACAAAGAACAGGAAGTACACCCTGCATGTTGCATTATTCCATTTTGATTGTGCTTTTTTAAAAAATTGTAATGCAGTACATGTCCGCCATATTCTACCATTCACAAGAGCAAAAGGTACAAGCTGAGGCGTCACTAAAAGCAGAAGAACAAAGACGAGGTTCAGGAAGTCGTATAACCACCAAAATTCTTCCAGCAAAGCCTTTTTATGACGCAGAAAAGTATGTGTTTGTAAATCAAAATATAAGACGGTACGCATATATTCAATAATTCAAACTAGCAAATGATACTGACGGTAATTCCTACATATTTTAGCTATCACCAAAAGTACCTATTGCAAAAATATCCATATGTGCTGGAAGAGTTGGATATAGAGCCTGGAGATGAACTGATACGATCCCATGTTGCCGCAAGACTCAATGGATACTTAGGTGGCTACGGTACCCTTCATGATTTTCATAATGAGAGCAAAGATCTTCAACTTCCACCACATGTGGATAGTTTTGTTCGTTCAAAACTTCACAAGCACCATCCTTCAACCAAAGGATAACCAACTTTCATTTTATTTCATCATCCCACCTGTCAGTCTAGTTTCTGAACTTGCATTGCGAGGCATCATCACCCACACTGACAAAATGTTTCTCAGGACGTGTGACACTGAACAGATAATCCCTTCAAAAAAGGGCACTGTGAAGTTGATTTCAAAATTTTGTCCTGTAAACATCATTTGAAAGCTTTGGGTTGTGCCCATGCAATGTTACATGTCAGAAAAGGAGCAATTACATTCTAGCCCGCATGATGTACTTAAATACTTCTATATACGCATGTCTTCAAATTATTTCTGATGTTGTTTTTTCCGACTTTTATTATTATTTCTCAATAAAATGACATCTACTCAAAAATACATTTGTTATACATAATCCAAAGCTAGGAAAACGACGAGCAATATTACAAGAGGAAAATTAGTTTTCAAATTGAAATTTGTTGTCAAAGATAAATCAGATGCAATCAGCATCCAACCCTCAAATCAACACAAAATAGGTTCTGCTGCAGTGCGGATGACGAGGGATGTTTCTTGAACGGCCTATTTATCAAAAAATGAATGTTACATTTGTAATTTACGTGCTTAAATAACATAGCACAGTAAAGAATGCTACTGCTTCCTTCATTTTTCAGCCAAAACAATATCTGCGTTTATATGCATGCCAGATGTGCCTAAATGAATGTTACATTTGTAATTTACGTGCTTAAATAACATAGCACAGTAAAGAATGCTACTGCTTCCTTCATTTTTCAGCCAAAACAATATCTGCGTTTATATGCATGCCAGATGTGCTGAGATTATTAAGACTAAGTATCACGTTCCGTTTTTTTCGTCGCACATTGCGTAAATTATCTTTTGACTACTGCTCATTCTTATTTTATTGCATGTAATACAGGCAGGCCGGTCTGTATCTTCTTTCAGTATTTCATAACGATAAGATATACATAATAAATACAAACTTATGTAAGATGATTTAGCTTTTAAAATATCCTATTTATTCAACGAGACTAGATTAGTTGGTGTTGCTGAGCCGTGATGAACTATACTAACTGTAACTGAGGACAAATTTTGGAATGATGCCTGTAGAAAAACGATCATAATAAGACAGTTTAAATGCTTCTGCGTACCCCCATTGCTTCCTTTTCCGTCCCTCTTAATAATTTACTTTCAAAATGGGAAGATACGATTAGTTCCTAATTATGAATTTTTGGCAAAAATCTGCAGGCACATTACTCACATGATGGCACGCAATGTGTCACAGCACTTAGCAATTTTACGTGCCGTACATAATATCATTTATCGTCCTAACCATCATCATTTAAGGAAAGTGTCCCCTTCCAATCTACGACAAAGTAAAATGCATTTTATACGTTGACTTTTTGTTGAAGAATAAACAAAAATGAATTGCTGGGAAAAATAAGAGTATTTATGAATTTGGATTGAGCACATAGGATATTCATCTGTATGTGATTTTTTTTGTGTTTTATGTAATATATCTGCATATATAAGTAGGCATCACGCATCACCCTCTTTTATACCTAAGTATATTATGTATGAATGAGCATTTTCATAAGTTAGTGATTTGTCACTGCTTGTTTTCACCTGTCATCTCGATGTAACGACGCACAATCATAATCGTACTTCACATAATAGTCATCGTACAATAGGAAAGGCTGTGTGTATGCTGTATATGTATGTATTTTACATCAATTTGTAGGGAATTATTAGGGCCCCTTTCCACNGCGACCGAAAATAAAAAGAAGCTGCAGCAAAAAAATTGCTGCCGCAGCATGCTGCTTGGTCAGTGGAATCACTTTTGCTGCGAGAAGCTAGATGTTTTCGGCAAGACGCGCGTGTGTGGAAATAAGCCCTTAAAATGCTATCGGCTATTAGCTCATCATGTGGTACAGCATGCTGAATGAATTATTATCTTCATAATCATGAACATCGTCGTCCTTCTAGCTATGTAGCCCTCACAACATTTAAAAACTTAGGCACGGCACTTCCTGCATAGATTTGACAGTGTCCCAAAGCTCAAAAATCCCAGATTACTTGCTTATAATATGATTGTGCCTTGGTGCAATGTTATGACGTGCGTGGTGTATATTATGAGTAAAAACAATGAAGACAGTTTTTACTACTTTTGTGCGTGTATGCTAGCATGATAATTGCTGTCACATAATTTTTATGTTGGCACTAGTTTTTGCATCATTGATCCACTTTATGAGACTATAAGTTTCCCATGAAAAATAAACTAAATATTGTTCGTTTGTCTCTAAAAAAAGTTCTAGTATGATTCGTAGGTACATAGATATATTTGTAGGATGAAGAGTGAAGTACACGTTAAAAATTCTTCACAAATTCACGATTTAACTGTGCGTTTGTTTTGAAGTTTTCCTGTTCATGAATTTGATGTTGCAACTAGAACCAACAGTGAATTTTTACCTACATTTCATGTTATGCAGTTTTTTATATTTACTTTTGGGTTTAAAAAATGCATTAGTGTGCAACTTATTGCAGTACTTAAGATTAATGTTCACTTTTGTCATCTGGCTTAGGCGTTTGAGGTTTTGAAAATTTAGGAAGTATATGTAATACGTAAAGCATAACAATATTAAGCAAGATCAACATACCCAATATTCAAACAAAAACTTTGCATTTTGGTTTCACTGCGAAACTGCCAAAAGCTACTTTAAAAGCTGAACGTTTACAATGATATTCCTGGTTGCTTGCAAAAAATTTGTTAAATTTTGTATAAGTGATTACAAATTTTAAGCATGGAAAATAAAACATTCTCGATTAAACTTTACTTGATAAATTTATTGGGTACGAAAGCAATATATCACACCAATTACCAATTAGCCTAAAAAAATGAGACAGTATAAACCAGTAAACCTCATCTAAATGCGAAGTTGCATCCACCAAGTTTGCATAAGGAAGGCTTACATGTCTGAAAAATGAGAACAGATTGACTTCACGAATAATTTAATCAAATCATTAGCACTCGAGAAACAATCATTATGATAAGGTATAATATATGGATGCACATATCTGTGTGTTACAGTAAGCAACCCTTAGATGGGTAAGGGACGTAAGAGATCGTAATGTACAACTTTTTAGTAATGTGAACTACACTATCAACTACTAATCTTTGGCTGCACAGTTGCTACATTTGAGTAAGAGCAAAATTTGGTGGCTAATTGCCTGAAATTTTGCGTAACAGTAACAAAAGTAACAGCCAATCTCAAATTGATGCGCTATGCGTGGAGACATGTGGTCAAAAGGTGGTGTATATAGGTATTTTAGCCATTGAGCATGATAACTATATAAAATATATGAAGCCAAGACACTTTATCTTTTGCCGAAAATGAGATTCGAATGATGGAATATGTTGTAGTTGACTATATCAACTTTCTTAGTTTGCAATGAGTATATAAAAGGTGCAGTGCAAACTAATATTTGCCCAATTCATATTTCTTATTTTACTCATTACAATTCCACGCACAAACCCTATTTCGATGTTCTCAGGTGCCACTAATATTGCTCGTTCTTGTTCAAACGTTATAATGATATATATCTTATGGACCCACACAGATAAGCACCGCCAGCAGAAATTGTGTTAGAAAAACTGTTGCTAATTTAGACACATCAACTCCCAATTCTTCACCTTCACGTAATAATCAATTGGCCAGTATTGTTAAGCATTTTTCGACATTACATATAATATGTGGAAAATGGAGTAAAACATTAAAGATGTGATTGCCAAACAATCTGTTGATTCTTGCTTTAATTATGAATGAACGAGGAAATGGAAATGGCTTCTCATTTTCACAAGAGTTTTCCGACATTGCATATAATATGTGGAAAATGGAGTAAAACATTAAAGATGTGATTGCCAAACAATCTGTTGATTCTTGCTTTAATTATGAATGAACGAGGAAATGGAAATGGATTCTCGTTTTTCACAAGAGGACATACTTGTGAACTTATGTAATGCACTACTAATTGCACACATTATCTACCTGTGATTGCTTACTTCTGTCGCAATTTCAACTCTAAATCTGACGCTGACACTATAATCGAGTGCATTCTATTAAGTCATCAGAATCTTTAGCAACAAAAATTGACGAGACTATAACTGATCTAGGTTTTTTAGCAGACACTAGTATGTGATCAAGGGTAGGTTCTAAGACGTTGTTATCGAAAGGGTGATAAGTAAATGCAAACATAATTGTGTTGTTGTTTTTGAATGAAAAAAAATAATAAATTTTTCATAATAAAAAGGAATCCTTAGATTATATGATTATATAGCGATATTGAGTACCAATATCAATATATAGTCGTCATCTTTCGTAAAAATAAATGAATACACTTGACCGACAGATCCGTTTCCTCTTGTTTGTTCTTCACTTTATATATTATGTGTATGTCATGTTAAATGTAAGAAAAATATCATAAGCGAAACTAGTTTTATTATGAAAATCGAAAGCTGTGCGGCTCTCAAACTCTCCTTTTATATTTATTTACATTCATATTCGGGCATGAAAGTTAAATGCTATGCAAAATACCTTCTTCTCCCCGCGCGACGAAGCGTCACAAAGTCATAGCTAACACGATCATAACAGGTATCACCAACCAGTTTCAGATATATGAATGCTTCTTCTAACTGTATATTGTATAAGCATGAGATGAGATGAGGCTGGGTCAATGGTAAAGGTGTTCTTCGCCAAAAAAATGGTCACCAACCGTGGGTTGAGACTTGCATGATGGTATGATATAAGCAGAAGAAAGAAGAGAAAATCGCATCACGATCTTCTCCTTTTCGAGCGGCCCTTATATCATATAATATGACTGACATCTTATGCAACGACCACGATATTGTTTATGATATTATATATTAAATGGGCATTGTTATACAAGGAAAGGAATTTAGGAATGCATTGATCAGTTCTAAGTGTTTTAGAGATTGGAGGTGGGAAAGAATACAGGTTACTAGAGAATGGAAAGGATTGCCTCAGAAAGAAAAGAAAATTGTTATTCGCCGTTTGGAGGGCATTTTTTTCAAAAGAGATGTCTTTTTATACACACCTACCGATCACATATGTAACTGGAAATTATAACATCAAAACAAGAGAGTCACCATCAACCATCACCTTATTTTTTTATTGTCTTGTTTGCTATTTGCTATATTGAAAATAATTGGGCAATGCATCTTGAATTTTGAGCGATCAAAACAAAGTGTTATTAAAAATGCACACATTCGAGAATTTCATGCATTACTTATATGAATATGATTAGATTATAGGATTCGCAATTAGCAAAGTGCAATTCAGTTTTTTATGCGGTTTTGCAAGCAAGAAAGGCTTGTGTTGTGACTAGATACTCCGTAGAAGAATTTGTGTCATAACAAGATGTTGAGATAAGTGAAGTCAAGCCCTCCACACACAAGGTACCTTCTGTAGCCGTTTAGAAGTCTCCGTGAACCTGACCTCGTGTGCAATGGAGCTAATATAACCACACAAGACATGTCGAAGTACCTCATTAACATATGGCAAGGTTGATGTCACCTTTACCGAACTTAAGTATTTTTCGACCAACATGCAGAACAATGCATAATGTATGTAAAATTGTTTGACCGGGCTAGGAACCTGACGTTCCCACTGATGAAAACATTTTGAAGACTGAAGACATGATCAAGAAATTCATTTCGGCGAATCTTAATGACAATTTTTCATGCACGTCGACTATATATACATATGATGGTCTAAATGTAGAATTCAAAGTAAAAAACATCAACAACAAAAAGTAAAATGTCCCAGTTTCTTGAAGGTCTAGAACAATGCAATACATGTACATAAAATTTATTGCTGATTTGTGACACTTCATGACTCATTAAATTTCAGACACACACCAAAGGTATATCCGAAAACAATTTAGTTTCTATTCCATCTATTACATCATGTTATTATATTACTATATGCACATTTAAATCAATATGGGGATGACTTTACAACATTTACCTTATATCATATCACGTTTCCCACGTGCCTTGCTTTCATTCGAATATTGAGCAACAGAATGTTCTGAGAATCTGAGCTGAAAGAAGATGAGTTGTGATGCTCTCTTTAGACTCATTGTATTCGTACTTATCAGGGTCATGCATTTTCACTCTCAATTCTTTACACAAAAAAACTCATTTTCATTGTACGCTTACACATTAATTTTAATTAGCAAATAACTTCAAGAGTCCAGTTCAACTAATTTTTATTTTCTAAAATTCATTCATAATTTATTTTTTAGCTTTGCCCATCACATAAACAATTTGAACTACAATACTCCCTTATCACATCTCTGCTGCCCTGCCTCCTTATTGTGACACGTTGCAAAATCCTTTCCTTTGCCACTGGCAATGCGAATGCTTGGGACATCTTGTATTTGTATCTGAGTGAACACTGATGCAATTATACAATACACATCTGGCCTGGTCAGTCGATTGAAATTGAAATGAAACGTGAAGCTGAGAACTGTATGTGTAATCATAATCATCATCACCATTCATTATTATTGTACGACTGTTTTTTTTACTTCCCTTTCATAATTTTCTGTATTTATACAAGAAACCTGCTGCGTTTTCAATGCGTCTAGTTTTCAAATTCAAAATGCTTAGATTGCACATTCCGTCAGCGATACGAATGTGAGGTGATATGTGATGATATTAACAGTAGTGTGCAAATCTAAGGATCGAAAGATAAAAATCTATTTTTCAGGATCACGTACAACCGTACAGCGTACATCACTATCACAATTAGCTGTTATCCAATAAGGAATACGTGGAGAATGAAACTTTATACGAGATACATTTATGTTTTACACATGCTCAAAATCTTATTGACTGATCATTTCGCAAACCGAAGAATTATTGGGAATTCACTTTCTTATGAGTGAGATACATTTATTTTATTGATTGATGGGCCGAGGGCTGAACGAGCAAAACCAATATAATATGTGCAATCTTCCTTAACCAAGCCCTTAGTTAGATTGCAATTTATGGCAAGATCTACTCTACATACATCCATGAAATTTTTTCTCTACATTATACATTTTTTTCGTATATTAATAATATATAAAGTTGAATGTGTATTCATGCGGGTGGACCGAAGTACAAATTTTATTGATTAAAATTCAAAACGGTTCGCATAAAACTATGAATATTTATGGATGCATAAAGGTCTTTGATTTTGATGAAAGGAAACTGTGTGCAATTTAGCTGATTGACACAAATGGTGTGTGCAAATGTAAATGCAGTCAATGATGACCACCATCGAAACCCATACAGCTCAATAATCAGTCCATTTAGTAACAGCTTTTGTTGTCTATATTACTTTTGGTTTGGCGTAATAAAAAAAATGTCGAAACAAAAAAAAGAGGACACTCAATCATCGAAATCCAGTTAAATGTCAATCATTTAACCCTCGGGCAAATTATTAGAAAAAATTCACATTTTACCCCAAAATTCTACGCAATTCACTATAAGTTCATATTCTTACGCATGATTTTTTATATGCTGTGAAGATAAGTAATAATTTGATTGATGGCTTGATGATTAAAGAAGGTCCTCTAGAATGAGAAGACTCTTGGGCATCAATTATGTATGTCAGTTTAGTAAATTATAATGTCATTAAAATTCGTTCTTTTATTGCTTTTGTTAAAGTATCCCTAATTACTTCCATTTTAGGGAAATCTTCAATAAGATGGCCGACAAAATCATTTCACTTCGAGAACCTGACTCTGATTTGACATGCCTTTGCTCCCTATTGAAACGTGATGATTAGATTGACTTACTTTTACTCTCATTTAAAATGTTTGTAGTGCTACGTGCTCGCACGCATTTAATCTAATTACGTTTTTGGAATTGTAAAGCAAGTCTGAAGACATTTCTAACATAAAAAAAATGCGTATAGATTAGCACATTTCTGTTCACTGTTCAAAATTATATACAGCCAAGTTTATACTGTAAGCACATGTTAAATTACTTTTATGAATTGTGTTTAATGTGAAGTGAAGTAATAATCGATTTGCATATTTCTCTCTGATAACTTCCTTATATAACAAAGCAATCATGCTCGTTTTTAAACTACTTGCTACAAAATTTCAGCTTTCGCACTTGTGATTGAACTTCTAAAAGCCTAAAAAGACAAATCTACCTATGACTTGTGACAACGTGTCTATTAGGAACGTCAATGTGTATAAACGCATATACTATTTTTACCGATTACATATTACACCCCAAAACGAACCGCACAGTTAGTGAGTATAGAGGACAATTACATGTAACTATAAAGTGTTGACGATGACATTATTGCTTGCATGTATAATTTAAAATTTTGAATATTAGCTAATACAATGGAGATGAAGATTATCGCAATAGCTTAAATAGGTGTAACAACAATATCAATGATAATATATATGATTTTTTGAGGTGCAATGTTGAATGTAACTCAAAAAAGTCTTTGTTGCAGTCTGAAGTGATGTGATATGCAATGCAACAATATATGATCTGTGGTACGATGCTTTAAGAGCACACCTACCTGTAACGTACATTATTATGAACGTAATCATGCACAAAAAGTATCAAAACGCATCTACCTATATTGCTTCAACTCTTGTTTGGTAGCTCTGTGAAGACAACATGTAGTATATATTGTGTACCTATTGCACTATGTAACCCAATTGTCTAATGAATAGATAATGATTCCTCATCAGCAACTCTTTCATATATAAGGCTAAGTTTTTTGAGGGAACAATCAGTTGTTTCAGCCACTTTCAGGTGGTCACTAGTTGCTTTCTTCCAATCTAGAAAAGGCAAAGCGTAGGCTTTTTGAGCTCTCACTTTTGTAGCGAAAAGCAAAAGTTCATTCCACTTGTCTTTAATTTTTACATTATCAAGTCCCTGCAACAGGACAACTTGGTGCCAAAATGAGAGGACTCATTGTGTTCGGATTTCTTATATCCACCATCATTGTGTGTGTGCTTAGTGACAATGGTCAGCCTGAATCCCAGGATGGTCAGTACTTGAATTGGAAAACTTTATACAAAAGTCATCACCTTTGTTTCCCGGAATATTATCACGGAATCTTTTAATGAGCTAATATTTTGATTGGAATTTTATAGATCTAAGTGCCGTGGCTGTTAGGGCAGATCAACTCACTCATGGTATGTGAATAATTTGATGGAGGGATAGAATGGGTGGGGGAATGTAAGAGATAATAAGTACATGATGATTCATTCTTTCTTATATGCAGGACATCCGCTCTAAGAGATCACCCCACGATGCTGTAGTTCCCGGCATTCTCCTGGGAAAATCTTTCCTCCTTGGAGCCTTGCTTGGTAAGTTGATTGTTTGGCGACGTCCCAGCAGTATTTTTTTATTTTGGTGGTTATTGAAAATTTGAATTTCATGACATGACCTTTGACATTTGACAGGCAAGGGCCTTGGCGGCGGATGGAGACGTCCTAGCGGTTGGGGTTGGAGACCAAGAAATCGCGGTTGGGGATGGAAACCTGCCCCCGTCGTCATTCACTCCCACTCCCACGGTGGATGGGGAGGTTGGAGTGGATGGTCAGAACCTGTTGTCTCCACCGGGTGGGGCTGGGCTCGTTAATTTGTACTTACTAGAAAGTTAAATTAAGATACCCGTTGTACACTGTACAGATGTACAAAATAGGCGCAATATGTGCTCAATATACTTGTAGCTTTATACTTCATTCTTGCCAAAAATGTAATTTTCGCTAGATTGCCAACTTTAGCGTTAAAAATATTTATAATTACGTAAATTCTAAAATATCTAGTCCCCGTGCAAATGAAAATGCCCTGTAAAAATGTGAGAATAACAAATTGATTATTTTATACGTGTAATTATTGCATTAGTATGGCCAACAATTTTTTTATTTTATAGTAATTTTTCGAAATTTCAATAACAAAGTTGTGTATATATAAATACCAAGACGTATTTTATCTCTGGTTCAATATTATTTTTATACATTTACAAGTCAATTATGTGTTAAATCAATAAATACGACGGTTCCCGAGAAAGATTCCAGCATTTTTTTTGTTGAACATATTTAAATCAGTACTACGTTAAACATTCTACTTTATCCTACTAATCTTTTATAATTTGCTCCATTTCATGTAGCTCATTATTTGATGAAATTGCTTTGTGGTTTTTGAGTTGTTTTCTGTTTCAGATTTAGTTGATCTTATAGTTTTACCATAGAATGACGATAACAAAACTGGTGATTCACCAAGTTACAAATACAATAAACATTCAACATTAGAAAATATATGGCGCTTACAAAATTACCAAATTTAACTTCACTATTTTCAAACCAATAGATTAATAATACTTCGTAACAAAAACAAAAGCAGCAAACTTAAACGCAATATTGTCTGGTATTGCAGAAAGCAATATTTTTTTAATGAAACCAATCAACCATCTAAACAAAAATTACCCGCAATAATATCGCATGGGTAGAAGTGTTACCCTGCATAAAACGACTACATAGTTAACAATAAACCGTGATTAATAGCTGATTTTCCAACTACCACAAAGTAACTTAACTTTAACCACGAACGAATGTATACAAGATATATAAGCTATAATATTCTATATAAAATGAGATCAATCCAGTCAAAAAAAAGATCGCTTTACACTGATTATGGACGCAGCAAATATACGCGGTCATAACCGTTCTGTCTTCAACTCTTCATCGCTAATTACAAAATAGTTGTTTTCTTTCTCTGATAATCAAAATAGCATAGTAGCAATGAACAAAAAAATACACTATATAATCTAAGCTATAAGAGGCAAAGTATTGCTACTAGATTATGACATCACAAAGGAAACCAAAACCTACAAATTACTCTATTAACCGAAACTCCATAATACATAAAGGCTTAACAGAAACGAAACTGTACCTTCATTTGATGATGAGTAGGATCATATAATATAAACTACAAAACTGCTACAGCTTTCTTTCAATACATAAATATTTTACTTGTCTTATATAGTTTACCGATAAATATTAATGTACCCATAATCATAAATAGTTAAAGTCGCCTATATATAATTTGTACTTGATTACGGTAGAACCGAATGCACTTCTGTGTCACTGTTGTTGCTTTGTAACTAACACTGTGTAGTTCTATTCACCGGTTGACTTTCATTTATAGGAGAACCTTTCCGAATAATATAACCATTTCCTCCACCACTTCCGCCGTTACCATTACTGATTTTGATTCCTTCACCGGGATAATTAATCATTAATGCTTGTGAATTGTCACTGTTGTCACTATTTAGTGCATTGGTTCTTGATTGTTCCACTTTCGAGTCACCGGGATTAACTGAACACTTTGGACTACTTGTGCTGGCATGGTACTGATTAGAAACCAAAGAGTCCACACCATTTGGAATTGAAGAATTATAGTTTGTTGAGGAGAGTGAAGACGAACTGCCAGCTGTTGGAGCACTAGGAATCACGTTAGAACCCGAAAAATTGTTTTGAAAGGTTTGCGAAATGGGTAACCGTGGATTTGTATTATTATTATTAGAATTGGTTCTCGGCCGTGGTGAGTAGTTACTCCGAGAATACGGGTTTGTAGACACTGACATGGGAGCGGGTAAAGTGTGATTGGCTAGATTTATATTATCAATATTTGAGTTAGTTCTTGGGGGCTGAATATTGAGAGGGTTTAGTGCGAGACCATTGGTAAGTGATGGCGCAGCTCGAGACGAACTTGTCACAGAAATATTTGTTGGAGGGCTCGAAAGCAGTAAACGCGATGGTGTATCTCCTAAATCATCTATTATGTGATGATTCAAATCGTTTATATCATCATCAGAGTCATAATCATACTCATCGTCCGGCATCTCGTCAAATGTAGCTCTCAATGGAGTTCTAATAGTTATTAAGTCTTCTTCTGTTGACTGTAATTTCACTTGAGCTCGATAATTCAACCCTTCGGAGCTGTGAAAGAAGGAAAGTTGAGCAAAAGATGGGTCGAGGTCAGGAGATAATCTACAAATAAAATTCCAAACCAAGAACGTTAAATAATTTCGATTCAAAATCATTTTGAATATTGGATAATACACGCTAAAATCATTCATTTCAACCTCTCAAGTAATTCTATGAAGGAAGGACGCCGTCTATGATCAAATCTCCAACACAAAGTCATAAGGTCATAAAGAATGTCAGGACAGTTTTCAGGTCTCTCCATTGTCCTACCGGACTGCACATATTCTAATACTTGCTTATTGCTCAGACCCTGATAAGGCTGTGCAGCTAGGGTGGCCATTTCCCATAACACTACACCAAACGACCACACATCACTCTGATTTGTAAAAACCCCATCGTGCAGAGATTCTGGAGCCATCCACCTACAACGACAATTTTAAATTTAGATACTCATTTAAAGTTACATCAGGTCAGACGTAATTGTTAAAAACCTCTCCTTACCTAACTGGCAGTAACCCTCTTGTTTGCTTCCTATAATAATCACTTTGAATGACTTCTTTCGTCATACCGAAATCTCCAACTTTAACACAGAGGTCTTCCCCCACCATACAGTTTCTGGCAGCCAAATCCCGATGAACTAATTTGTTCTTGTGAATGTAAGTCATTCCGTCAGCTATTTCAGCTGCCATTCGTAAGATTTGCTATTTACGACAGATACGAAATAATTAAACATTAAAACACGTATTAATGACATGATAGTAGCTTGTTTGAGTAAAGATTTACCGAGAGAGTTGGCGGCTGATCTCCAGAATTATAGGTACCCGGTCTTCGAGAACGTAGATAATTCCTGAGATCACCGTTAGTCATTAACTCCATAATGACGTATGTTGGCTGAGATTTGGATATTACACCAAGTAGCTTCACAACATGATGGCAATGACAATCGAGTTTCACCATCAGTGCTGCTTCCCTGAGAAACAAAGCCTTCTCCTCGCTTGGAGTGTCATCAGAAACTGTTTTCACTGCACATCGCATAACTGCTTGCCCATGGATAAAATCTTTTAGTATTCCCTCCTTAACAGTGCCAAACGACCCCTGTCCAAGCTCATTATTTATTAGCACCAATTTATCCCTAGGCACTTCCCATTCTTCAGGAATGTCGACTGCACAAACACATTAACAATCAATATTTATTATAATTAGAACAAAGTCAATGCAAATGAGCATAAAATGTAATCACAGAGTTCGTAATACTATTTTTTTAAATACAGACTTACCATTAGACATGTATTCAGGATTGGCAGAGATAATTTTTCCACCGTACCCTTTCGTATGAACGTAATAAAACCCTAAGCCACTTGCAATTGCAATTATCAGTAGAAGTGGCAGTAACACAACTAAAGCCCACAGACCGATCCAGCCTGCTTCAGTATCTTCAATTATGACATATCTGTCTGCAGTCCACAACGAATCTTGCGCAAGAGATGCAACCTGAATCTTGACACTATAATTTCCTGGGTGTAAAGCGTCTGGAAATGTGAAGTTTCTTTTCACCTGAAATTCTTTCCGTGTCACACATTTACTAATGGGAAGATCAACGTATTTACCACCTTCCCATTTCTGTACTTTTACTACATACGCCAAGACTACACCATTAGGACTCGGTGGCTCCGCCCAACTTAAATGTAATATGTTTCCATCTGTTACATTAGTACTAATTGTTTTTGGATCAATGTTATCAGCTTCTAGGGATTTACGAGTCTGTATTCGACCAACCGTAAACTCTGAACAAGTTCTATCTTTTTCAGTATCTGTTGAGTTTGTTTCATTAGGCATTTGCATTTGCCGTCTGCACGCTTGAATTCCAAATTTGTAAGTGGTGAAATGTGTTAAATTTTTCATGGTAATTGTGTACTTTAAAGTTCCTGGCTTAACGGCGACCTCTTGCACTCTTTTCATCCCGTCAGGGACTCTGACTTGATCGTATCCCGGAGAACTTTCTTCGCCTGGGAATATTTCCCTTTCCCCCACCTTCTCCCCCGAGTTATCCCCAAGTTCTTCAACAGACCGTTTCTGTGAAGATCGTTTTACACGAATATGATTATTATCGGGATGTTCGTTTACATCAGAGGGTTTTTCAGGCGCAGCTATAAAAACATGATTCATAATTTGATTGATCATGTCGTTTTGATAATGAATTTCATCTTCTGATGTAGTGGTTGTTTTGGTTCCTACTGCACTGCAAGAACAACAGTCAGGATCCTTGGGTTTGGAAGATATCGTTACGGAGTCACCAGGAGAAAGCGGAAATGGAGGTAAGGTGGGTTTACTAGAGCCAGATGATGTTTTGGCAGGAACTCGTCCATCTGTACAAAAATTACGTTGATCATGTTGCTCTTGAATTTCCTTAACGGGAACTAGCCATATATAGAATTTTTCCAATTCTCCATTAGGACTAATAGGAGCTGTCCATGACAATGTCGCTGTACTGTGTTCTCCAGCCGCAAGTTGAAATTCTTGCGGTTTTGATGGAACTCCTGGGAGAGTTTGAAAGTATACGATGTTGGACTCAGCTCCGGTATTATTGTTCAGCGAATTTACATCGGGAATAACAATAGTCTTTACATACAAAGCATACCAGGTGTAATATTTCAAATTGGCTAGGAGCCTACTATGCTCCCACGTTGGCTCGCCTTGAAGTCCACCTTTAACTTCCGAGTCTTTCATTTTTGCATACTCCAGAATAGTCCAATCGTCCTCTCCACATGGATCACGATCGTCGTATTTTGATATATTCTTCCGAGGATAGTCTGGAGCCTCTTTGTAATGTATTTCATAACTGAGTAGATGGCTGGGAAGAGTGAGATTACGCCGAAAATTTTCATAACGTATTAAAACCGTGTTATTATTTTTCTTCTCTACTTCAACCGCTAACAGTTGAGTGTTACAAGAAACTTTATCTCCGTTGGTAATACCAATATCAATCTTATCGTCTTTAGGTTGTGGGATACCAGACTGTGCCACAAAGTCCCATATTTTTCGGGGGCACAGTTTAGGATTGTAATGAAATAACACTTGAGCCTTTTTACTGCCAATTTTAATTGTACGGTTTGGCCGAGGCTCCCACAGTTGCATTAAATTATTATTTGATCGTACGACGACAGCATATTTACCATCCTCTAAGACTTGCCCATGAATTACTTTTAAATTTTCCAAAAAGTCGAGAGACACAATTGCATAAGTATGAGTGATTACAAGGTAGTGATCTATTTCTTCGATTTTATCCAAGTTCTGTTTAAGTTCCTTAACCATTTGTCCAGTATTTACTGATAGAGTGGTTCTGCGAATAGAGATCTTCAAAACTCCTTTAATTCGTGTACATCCTGCGAGTTCCCGAGCCTTTTCAATGCTGTCAACCACCGAACCCGTACATTCTTTGTAACATGGTCCTTTGCAGGGAACACAGGACTTTTTATCCGGGGCAAGTTCAGTGTCCTTAGGGCACTCTAAGACACACATTTTCTTTGTTGGACTTTCGTAAATCTTCCCATTCAAATGCAGAGTAGCTGAGTCAGACGGGTTTTTGGAAATATCACGTACAGAAGCAATATTTAGACATTCCTCGCGTGTAACGCATCTTCGTTGAAGATATTCGTAGAATCCTGGTGGACATTCTTCTGTGCATGTTCCGTTAAAAACGACGTGTTTACAAACATGACAGTCCCGAGGACTGGTTCCAGTGCAACCACCAAGGCACTGTTCACTGCAACATATTCCATGATCCGTACAAGTACGTCCATGACAAAGTGGACATAAATGCTTGAATACCTTCTGACAATTTTGACTGCTCCAGCACAAATGTCTACCATCATATTCGGACACTGGGCAATTTTTATTGCACGTATTGGGACACTGCTCACTTGGTTTGTTATTTGATATACCATCAAAGCTCGTCTCATTCGCTATCAACATCCAGTCTACTGTATCGACATAACATAACTGAGAATTGTCAAGTATGTAAACCCCACCCCGCTGAATATCAGTTAACGACGGCAATCCAACTTCTTGCAACCCAGCCGAACTTATGATGAGTGCATTAGTGTCAATAAGCTCCTGACCTCTAATGACAGCCAAATTCGGGAACAAATTCTTCAAAGTTGTTATTTTAGAGATGTCAAACAGCAATACGTATCCTGTGATTTCTCTGAGTTTCGGAAACGAAAGATTTGCCCATTTTTCAGGGGTTGCAGGATTTACGAGAGCAATCTGAAGTGAACCTTCGATAACTGTGCAATTTCTTAATGAATCCAAAGTAGCGGGGTCATTACGAATGTACTTCCTCTGACATATACCCGCTTCCAGATCATCCTGCACAACGGACGATCTGGATCGTGCCTGGCCATTTGTCTCCAAGATAAGCGAAGAGACAGAAAAGATGGTGGCCACCACAATGTGAACCCAAATCCATTGAGTCATGGTTAACTACTTCTCATGGCTACGTTATCCCTTTGATTTAAAAATTGATCCAGGGGCTCGGAATGATGAAATCCTCTAGAAAACGAAATTATAAAAAATAAGTTTGAAAATTAGAACATTTATCTATTCGTAAATGTTAAATATTATTTCAGCAACTAAACATACTCTGTCGTCACATTTTGTATCCGACGAAGTGTTAACAAGAAAAACCACTGATGAGATAGATGAAAGAGTCAATCTCAATGAACGACTGTCCAGAAACTCCAGATGATGGTTCTACGGTCCTCCAAAAGATTATTCGAACTAAAGAATACCAGACAACACAGATCCCGTATAAAAATTGTAGGCAGTCGTTTTACGCAGTCTAAAGATGCTGGAGAAATCTATACAGAAAATTAGAAAATACAAAAACATTGAATATAATTTTCCCAATCTTATTATAAATTTCAAACGGTTACGCTACAGTGTTTAAAGAAGAGCCTCATATATTCGCACACCTACACCTAAAAGTATCATCAATCATGGCTTTTACTCATACGTCATACGCCCGTTCTCAGAATGACAAATAAATCATTATAATATGAGTATGATGCATTGCCAACCACCACAGTACGATGAAATATTGTTGATTGTAAAGGGTAAAGAAATCTACTTTTAACAATAAATTAATTATACTCGTGCCAGTCTACATCATATACTTGAAATATCAGGCGAGAGCACCATCATTAATTGAAAACTATTATAATTTACAAAAACTTAATTAACTTGATCAGGTTTTGAGAAACATTAAAAAGAGGCACAAATCCACAAGTAGCTGCACCTGACACAGACATATCTAACAACCTACGAGTACATTGTAGCTCAACAAATATCACTACACATGACACACTATCAGGATCAATAAATTATCCCTTTGCCCTTCCTTCCCAATTTTCATCCTAAACTATCGAACAGCTGTCTACAAACAAACACATACGCCGGTACATTTCCTTTTCACGCATTTGGCATTGCATCTAACATTCAACATTAGATTATACGACTGAAATACAGCTTCAAACCTTAATCAATCTTAAATTGTAAGCAAACGAAAACCTACCACCAAACACCAAACCAAGCCTCTAAATTTCTATATCCTCCAATGATACCAGTCACCAGTTGTCAGTTGTAGATTTATCAATTATGGATATAATGTAAGGATAAGGATACGACAAAACACAGTCAACAACCGTACGCAATAAGAAATTTTCTTATTGCGTATTTAAACATATTTAATATGTTTGGCCGAATTCGTTGTAACTTAATTGACCAACTCAATTAGTACATCATTCATGATTCATGATTGACTACATCAAAATCTCCAAGTCAAATAAATTCTCTTTCCTCACTACACAATACCAAAATACAAACAGCAACAAACACCATCAGCCACCACCACCAACCCATTTCCAATTTCCAACACTTGAGAGAACTTCAAACTTGCAACTGACTCCGCATCT